>PVKB01004432.1:0-142544 GCA_004027205.1 Ctenodactylus gundi | reverse complement strand
CCCCCCCCCGCCCCCCCCGCTCACTTTGTTTTTCATTTTAAGTTCCATGAGATAGTTGTGATCTGGTTTTTTCATATCAGAGAGACCATTCAATGTTTCACCTTCTGCTTCTGACTCACTTCACTAAGCATGACTTGCTTTTATAACAAACCTACTCTTGCGATGAACAAACCTATTCTGTCAGTGACATCATTAAGCCAATCATGAGGACAGAGCACTCATGAACTGATTTCCTCTTTAAAACCTCACCACCTAATCACACTGCATTAGTGATTGTATCGGAAAATGGCCGAAAAACCTCTTGCTAGGGCAAAAATGTTTTTCATTGTCCAGAGACTTTACCTAAAACTGAGATTAAGGGTGGTGGACTGCTTACTCTGGTGGAGGAAGTCTCAGGGCAGACTGGTGTTCAAACTATCACATGGCTTCCTGTTTGCTATGTCAAGGAGCTGCCTCCACCTCTGCCTCTGTCATGTACTTCCACTGTTGCCAGCTGCCCCTGAATGGACTGTGACCTTCTGAAACTGTGAGTGAAAATAAATCTTTTCTCCCCTAAACTTGTGGATGACAGGTATTGAGTCACAGCAGTGGAAAAGTAATTAGAACAACAGGCTTGGTTTAAGATGTCGTGTTGACAGTTGGATTTGAAGTCTATGGTTTCAGGATGTGGCCTGTCATGGACATATAAATACAGAAATAAATTTTAGAATGTATCAGAAACCTTGGGGTGAGTGAAGTCCCCTAAAGAATAAGGAAAGAGAGGAAAGAAAAAGGCCCAAGGACTGAGGAGAATTTCACAAAGAAATTCTTGTAAGTGTTCTACAATTGGCTCTTCCTTTGAGTCCTGATTGTGAAAGGAGGGACTTATGGGATTATCCTGTGGTGCAGACTCAGCAGAAGCAGTGTTTTCCCTAAAGAACTATCATTTGAATAACAATGATAAGCTCCCTGGTGGATATTGGAACTCTTGCCTCCACACTTGGTTCTTATTAATATTGGTTCTCTACTTTGTTGACCTTGTTGGGTAACCACAGGGCACTCAGTGACCTGGACACAGATGATTGGTCCTTCTGTCCTGGGAGAGGGACCACTGAGTCATGAAGAGTATGAATCCTTCATTAATTGCCCAGTGGGGAGTATTTTTGTGACAAACTCCAGGATGGTTTCTTCCTTTGGCTTTTTATGTTTTCATGTATCATCTAGTCCTTGTGATATGGGTATTTGCCTCGGGCTCTGTAGGACAAGAATGCTCCACTATATCACCACCACTGCTGTGCCTCCAACCTCAGAGCTCCCGTGTTGATGTTTTGCTTCTCTTTCAACCCACTTCTGGTACCAAAATCTATATTAGTTTGGGTTCTTTTAAAAGGCAGAATTTACAGAAATTGTAACACAAAGGCTCTAATTGGAAGGCTTACAAATCTGAGGATAGAGATTGTCCAAGATGGCGGCCTGCATGTGTGAGAGCTGGAGTGTCCAGTGGCTGCTCAGCCATGAAGTAGAACACCCATCCAGAACATGATAGGAATTGATTGCAGACCTGGGTCTCAGGACTGTGTCCCTCTGGAATAACAGTAAAGGCAGCATTTATGCAGATTACGTACCAGCCCGAGTTACAGGACATCAATGGTTCCATGGTGTGGAGACAGAGGCAGGCTAGTTGTGATGTCGATGGCCTGTCAAGATGAGGAAATGTGAAGAAACATATCTAACGAGTCCAGGTGAGAAAATGAGTTAGGTATCTTAGCCCAAAGGAACCCCAGCCACTAAAGCAGGCTGAAGGAGGGTTAGAATTAGAGTCAGAGAGTAACAGGCAGGAAGGGAAAGGCAGTGGAGGCATCTATCTGCAAGATGCCCTCGCCTTTGCTGGCTGGATTTCTGCCCACTCTACTCATGAACCTCCCAGGACTGTGTTGGAGAGTCTATTCACAGAGCTACACATTTTATTTTGAATTATTCTCTATGTGACCCCAGTGGGAGGGCAGCAGAATGGTTCTACAGGCTTGGGATGATATACACTGCTCCCTAATCAGGAGAAAGGGGGTCTGTAAGGATTGTATATGAGGCAGGATCACAAAATATGGTGAATGTTTAAATCAAAACAAAATGCCATCAGTCTGCTTCAAATATTCCCCTCATTTTGAACACACTTATCCCATTGCATTTTCCATTTTCAGAGACAGTTCTGGAAGTCCTCTTTCCTGAATGTCTTTAGTTGCACTTTCATGGTGCCTCCATGTCCTGAATCAGTTCAGAATGCTTGCCTTTCATGGTCATTTTGACTTAGAAAAAGAGCCAACAATTGCTCATTGCCAAATCTGCTGATCATGGTGGATGGGGACACAAGGCCATGCTTTTATTTGACAGAAATCGCTGGAAATATTTTGAAACAACTCATGGCATTAAGGCAGCCACAAAAAGAAGTGAAAAGACTCACAAAAGCAGATTTCCAAAACTGCTTCAGAAAGGGTCAAGAATAATGGAAAAAGTGTGTTCAAAGCCAGAGGAAGCATTTTGAGGGAGATTAAGGACAACATGTCTTTTACTGTAATAAATATTAAAATGTTTAATGTAACATTCAATTTTTAAAATCACTCTTCATATAACAGGTAGTTGATAGGATCCCAATGTGCCAACAGCTTTCCTGAGTCCCCTAGACTGGACCAGGTAAATAATGAAAGGTAAAAGAAATGTCCAACCTCTCAGCTTTGAATATTTGCTTCCATATAGGAACTATTGGGTTGATTGTACAATTAAACACTGGGCGTTGGCCGCACCAAGAATGGAACAGTGTGAGGAGCTTTTTGTTTCTAAAGTTGCAAAGGCGAAAGGACATCAATAGTAGTCATTGCTAAGGCATTAATGTCTCGCAGCATACCTGACACACAGTCTCTTCTTGATGCCTCCAGGGATAGACGACTTAGACCCTTGATGGAGAAGAAAGCTACAGTGAAAGAGCAAACTAAATGAGGGATGGCAGGAAATGGGGATAGAGAGAAAAGACGTGAGGGGAGGGGATGTAGAGAGGAAAAGAAGATGACAGTACACAGGGGAAGAGCAGGTAAAATGTTGGAGATGGGCTGCACATGTGCGTCAGTTCCTCAAATGCAATGTAATTATTGGTTATCACATATACATACCAGTAGGAAGAATAATCTTGGGGAAAAAGACAGAAGGTCTTTGTAATTGGACAGACATGAGAGCAACGTTTCTATTATTATCTACTATCTAGGTCCTTTTTTTTAAAAACAAGTTTCTTAAATTTTTGGAGCTTCCTGTCTCTCATCTGCACAATGGACATGATGTCCTCTCTCTGCTAGGCTGTCGTGGGGATCGAGAAAGGCAAGATTGCGCCACGGTCAGGGGCGTGGATTCTGGAGTCAAATGGTCTGAGTTCAGATCTCTGTGTTGAGCCATCCCTTCCTTGGCAATTTACCTAACTCCCTTTAGGTCTTGCTTCATTTATTTCTCAAATGTAAGTCAGAAGAGTGCCAGCCTCCTAAGCAGACAGGGCGACTGCCAGTTTTTACATCCCCTGAATGTGATTTTGAAAAACGTTCTCTTTGCTCCATGTGGACGTGGCTCCACACCTGGGTGTGACACTTGGCACCCAGCATGTCCCTCAGCAGGAAGCCCTCTTTTTGAAGAACACACCTCCATAATACTTCACAGCATTTTTATGATAATCAATTTCTGTGAGCTTCTCGGCCTGTTGTCTGATGCACATTGTAAGCACTCATCAGCATTTGTAGTGATTATTATATAAAAATATCTGCTCTTAAGCCAACCTGTTTTGTAATTAGACAGCTTGCACTACTTCTCATATTGCGAGATGAAATCTGCCTTCTAACAAACAGACCTTCACACCACAACTTATAAATTTGTAAATAAAATCTAAGCTGTCTCTGGCAACATCGCCATTTGGGCTGTTCTTTTGGAAGGCAAGTTGCTAAAATGTCCCCCCTCTCCTACCTCCCTTTTTAATTTTTACCTATTTTATTGCTATGTGTATATGTGATGCATAGTGCTTACATTGAACTTGAGTATTTTGTGCACATATGTACCGCCATTTCCCCATCTCTCTCGGCACTGGGCTCCTTGCCATTGGAATTAGCGTCTCTTCTTGTCAAACAGTAGGATCTGCTTTCCATCCTTTGGACCTGGACTGGCCTTGAGATTTGGCCTTTTATGCTTCTGTTCTTTGTGGGAACCTTGCACCACACCACTATTTGAATGAATCCGCTCTAGCCTGCTGGAAGATGGCCGACATATAGGCCTTGTGCCTTCACTGCCTCGTTGATAACCAACAACTCCCAAGGCTCTTGAGTGAAAGCTTTGCAGCCCCAGCCCCAGTGACCCACCCACCAGATGACCAAGACACAACTGCAAGACCCGCTGAGATTTGTAAGCAAAGGATCAGTGCTCACTCTTGCCAGCCTCTGACGTCGGGGACTGATTGTTATGCTTTGCTGTTGTGGCAGTGGAAAACTGGCACATGGAATTATTGGTGGTTATGTCTGTGCTCAGTCCTTACGGCAGGCAGAACGCAACTTAATGTGTCAGGAATATCCTCCCTCCTTTGTCCTGCTGGCCTTCCAGCCCTACGCTTGTAAGCCTTGCCCTCCTCCCTTTCCAGTCCTGTTCTTAAGGCCACGGTGATGTTTTTCTTCCCTACCACTCTTTTCCACCACCTCTCAGATGAGTCTGTGGGGACTGCAGCACAGCCCTGAGGCTTCCTCTCTGCTGGTGTCGATTCCAAAGGACATTGAATTCTGGCGCTGCCACACATGGTGCTGGGCTTAATGACCTCTCAGTGCTCCCCTTAGAAAGTCCTGGATTTTCCAAGGGTATATAACTTGGCTATATACGACTTACTCTAGGGTAAAACTGGGCAAACAAGTCCTACTGCCTGAAGGCGATTTTGATTTTTAAATTATGAAATAAATCATCCTGTGCCTTTATGTTTTCTTGGGGGTTTGTTTCTGTTTTTCTCTTTGCCTGCAAACTTCCACAGCAGCTTTCTAGTTGGGGATTATTTATCACCTGGTTCTCTTCTCCCTTGGACTGTATTTGTTTTGTGGAATGACAAATTGCCCCCGCACACTCCAGGCCAGAGCCTCATGTCAGGTGGACCGTAAGAGCATGGAAAGGGTCAGAAGTAAAACCACGGGGTTTAGCTTCACTCTGGCAGTGGATAAGGGCTCACGGGGCAGAAGAAAAAGAATCCTCAAGTATATTGTTGAGAACAGGGTTTTAATGCACATTTGCTTGATACCAAGTCCCTGTTTGACTGATTTTTGTATTAGGCTCTGATCTTGGTTTCCTTGGTTAAGAAAAAAAATCTCTTAGAGTTGCGAAGATTAAATATTTTAAGCCCATGGCTCATGACCTGTGCACCAGGCACCTCTCTCCAGCTGTGGAGTTACTGTTCAGAGTTTTCAAATCCATGAATGTTCTAGAATTATCTGTGGAATAGCTAATGTCTCCCAAATTCATCTTTGTCTTTCTGTCAAATATGTAGAGCCACCAATGCATGTGTTAAGTACTGCTTTGAATACTAAGCTGTGAATTTCTTCAAAAGCGCCTCAAATTCAGCACAGATTTTTGCTGTGATGCATCTTCTCGATGGGTGACTATTAAATACGACAATATGTATACATAATCTTTGGGAAACATTTTCATATGTGAAAGGAATAAGATGCTTGAGTGTTAGGGCGTGGCAAATACCAGTGGGACTATTTTCCTCTTAGGAATATTGGTTGGGTTTACACGTGGAAATTCGGATGGACACAAAAGTTGCAAAACTGGGTGGGTAATAACAAGAGAGTCAATGACAGGTTCCTGAATGCCTGGGATCCATAGCCTGCAGGTAGGTGGTAATCACATGGGGAAAGATAACAGTAAAATCAGAACAAAGGATGGGAAGAAGGTGATGGCATGGTTACTCACAGGAAATGGACCACACTGTGGGAGGAATAGCGTTCCCCAAGGGCTGTGCTTTAGGCAGACAACTGTGCTGTCTCTGCCTCCACAGCCAGCTTCCTCCTGTGTCACCTCATTCATCAGCACGGTGGAACTTCCTGTCCAGGTCTTGTCAGGATGCAAATCGTGCTAGTCATCTAGCACCTGGATTTCTCCAACCCACCAGCCTGACTCTCCCAGAATCTGTTCTTAACAAATGTGAGTCACTCATCCCCCAATGTGGTCCTGCCCTTCTCTTCCCTAGGATTGAGATTCCAAATACAGGCACCTTTCTGCCCAACCACACCTCCATTCCTCCCAACGCGGCCTCGTGTTCTCTTCACGGAGTCCTCCAGGCTTTGAACTTGCACTTTTTACCCCATGCACAACCCCATCTTGCTCTACAACCCTTTGTCTAGCCTCTTCCCCATGACACCTGGCTTTGGTGTCCTTCTTCCCAATATTTTGAACTCTATTTCAACACTCGTCTCATCAGTTCACCAAGACTTTCACCCATCACTCTAACCTTTCCAATTTTGGACCAACATGACCTCTGGGTATACCAACTAACCACACAGGCTCAACCATGATGAAGCCAGGGATAGCAGATTTCTTAACAAAATCTTGTTTCTTAATGGAAAGTAGTTTTTGTCTAAGAAAAAGTTAGTAAGGGAGAATCAAATGAATTGAGTATTTGTTGTCTTACCTTCTATCACAAGACAGGTTAAATAATCTTATGCACTATTAATTAGCCTATGTAATTGTCTTGTGAAACAAGTATTATTGTTTTCATTATTCTGATATTTTACAGTAGTGCTAGTAATCTGGTAGTAGAATATTTCTTAGGCATATACTTGGTGCTAGATTCTGTGAGCAGCAAATGTAAATTTTAAAATTTTAATAGGGTTTGATTTCCAAGTTTACAGATAAGAAAATGATTGCTCATAGATGTTTGTCATACAGTTTGTGCTTGACACGAAGACAACAAAGTGAGCTTTATCAGGACACTAAGCTGCTGTAGGCCACAGGTCTTGGTTTGGAGAAGAAACACACCCTACGTCAGACCGGAAGTGGTAAACCTTGAAGTGAACCTGGATTGTTTTCCTCCCGTTCTGTCCTGTCCGTGGTTAGATTCATCAGATTGCGTGTGCGTATGTGTGTGTGTGTGTCTGTGTGTGGTTGCCTTTGAATTTTCCTTTTGTGTGCCCCAAAATTGCATGAGCTTAAAAAAAACCTGCTTTCCTTCCTCAAATTGTACCTTTAATCATCCAAGATTTATTTCTCAGTGCTTCCAACACATCCTATTGTATTCTACAAAGCATTGTTTGGGGGGGGGGGGTGCAAATTCTTATCTAGAGGTGGTACATGGAGACCCTAACCATGATTCTGGCCTGGTATACTGCAGTTCCACTATCTCAGATGATTTGGGGGACAGCCTGGCTCTATTAGCATCTGAAGGCAGGTGGCCTGGGAACAGGTATCTGGAGTGACAGTAACTGCAGTGATCCCAGTCTGCTTCTTGGAAGATGTCTTGCATTTTCCAGCTTGTGGACATCCTGTCTCTCCTCAGCGGTCTCCCTGCTGATGTCTTCATGACTCTGGTGTCCTCATGTGTTCTGTATGTTCTTGAAACACTCTTTATTTAAACTCACAGAAAATCCAGCTCATATGCTGTGTTCCTCCTCTGGGCATTCATAGCCATTTCCCCATGTGTTTTCCACCAGGTGAACAGTCTGTCGCAAAAGGAAGTTCATTTGGGTACATTTGTATCTGTCTTTCAAATTCGTACCTCGCTGTTTTGGTTTTACAGTCTCTGGTTCTAATTTCCATGTTTTATCACTGTGGGACTGCTACTTACACTATGGTAGTGGATTCTAAGATAATACTGTTTGTGCAAGTGGTTGGCAGGTGAGAAGGTATGGTTGTCCCTGTGGCTGATGTAGCCCCCTTTCCAGTCTCCTCCTCTCTGGGGCCCTATTCTGTTAGGCTAGAAGAGCTAAGCCTATCACCCTGAGCCCCACATCCTACGGCTGCAGCTAGGTCTGACTATTGGACACAACCAGAACTGCATGGAAGTCTTAGGGCCTCTGCACAGCGTCTGGAGCTGGAGCAGCTTTCTTGCAGCCATGGAACAAATTCTTAGTAGGAGAATGATCTGAAACTCATTGTCCCGTAAGCCAGCTAAAGTCTTTATTGCTGAAGCCACTTTTATTTGTGTGCTCTATGATTAGTGGTCAACACATTGTTAACGTAAATAGTTGATAAATGTTTGGTGAATATCAATCTCTATTACATTGCGAATCTTTGGGGTAAGTTTCAATAAAATTCACTTCTCTGCTCTCCCAGCCCTTAGCACAAAACCTGCCAGATAGGTGAGCTCTAACCACATCAAGCTGAGTTACAAGTTACATTCTCTCTGTTTCCCCAAACTGAGAACCTTGACAACTTCTAACCAAATCCTACAACTCCTCATCTGTGCTTCATCTGCCCTTTGCACAGATACCGCACAGATGGCTACGTTTCTTTTGTCTGAAATCTTCACTGGTTGCTCATGGGTTTGACAAATTCAAAAAATACATGTATAAGGTAACCACGTTCCTCGACTTGAGAGCAACTTACGTCTCCTACGTTATCTTTCTCTACAGTCAGCGCTCAGCCCCTCATACTCTGATTTACTCTTTTTTCCCCTTGCCTCCTGGTGTTATTGGTATAGCTTAAAATTTATCACACAACTGTTGACAAATTTTCCTGTGTACATTATTTTCTTCGAAGAACTACTTATAATACTAAAATTATGCTTGTTATTTGTATTAACTACATGTTAAGCACTCTTCCTTGGCTCAATTCCTTCTGCATATCTGATCTTCTTTTATATACATGAATTCCAAATTCTATAATACATTAGAAACATATGGTATGATTTCCTCTTTCTCCTCTTTCTAAGCACACTCATGTCACATTGTTTTCCCAGCCAGGAGTGCCTGGTTTTCATCTTCTCTTTCACACTCACTCTCTCCTTTCAAGTAGGACTCAAGATTTTCTGCCTCATCTGTTTATCCTTACCAGTAGGAGCAAAGATTTATTTTTAAATGATAAGATGGATAGAAGACATATTGAACAAGAGCATACACACATTCAGAGGCTGACAATCGAATCCAAGGGACAATTCAGTGGGATCAGGTACAACGGGGTCTGTCCATACATCTGCGAGAATTTTGTAAAGGCTACCCCTGAATCTTCCTGTTGATTCAAGCAGGAATAAATCACCCACCAATCATCGCTGTGGATTTTGCCATTACAAGGCTGTGGAGTCAGAAGCTGTTTTGGAAGAACGCCTCTCAGACTGCCAAACTGTAACTGCGATGCCGAGTTCCCACCTGGCCGGTGCCTCTCCTCCCACATGGCTCCAGAAAGACAGGATGAAGAACAATATTATCCCTAATTGAAAAATTGGTCTTGCACCTGTGAGCTGTAAACTTTCTGCTCCGATGGAGGCCACGTGCCCACTGTTGTGAGGGTTGCTAGAAAATCATGTCTCCCAGGGCCAGCTCTTGGCTCTGGCAACATGTGCGTTGTTTACTGCCCCTGCCCAGAGGGGTGTGAGCGAACATATGCACACTTTTATCTCTTCCTTTGGGGAAAGGAAGTAAAGGCACCTGAGCGCATAAAACTGTAGTGCAAGTTCACATGCAGAGAGTTAGGGGAAGTTCGGCTCAAACAATTCATGTCTTATTTGGTCAAAAATTCATTTGGGAGGGAAATTTCCAGAATAAAGCCAGATGCCATGTAATTTCTTTCTTGGCTGTAAATGTGCAAAATAGCATTAGGTGAGCTGGGAATGCAAGGAAGCCATACGTACTGAACTCACGTGTACAAGGCACTTTGCATGTTTTCACTACTAGTCTTTGTAATAAATGCAGAAGAAGGCATTATAAGTCTCATTGCTTGGATTTAAAAAGTGAGGCACCCACCATGAGCTACAGTGAGCTGTAAAGAGTGGTGGAGCTGGCTTGCACACACCCAGCTGGCTGATGTGCCGTGCTCACTCACCCAGGACTCACCAAGTGCCAACTGCTTACCAGGCACCTGTCTCCAGACCATGCAGGAACACGAGTCTGATTACAAAGTGCGAAGTCTTAGGTAAGGACAGGTCAGCTGCACAGGCTTTTTCCATTCAATTCTGTGGTCCTTAGGCGGATACCAAAACCAGAAGGGCTGATTAAATTCCCCAAGGTCACAGAGCTTGCCAGCAGAAGCACTGGAATTAGAACTTAGTTTAGTTTTGGTTCTAGTGTCTATGATCCCTTCCTTGGCTAAAGGGCCAGGCAGGCCTGTGTTTTAGTTCTGTGCTCCACACTTACCTCCTCCGCCTGAAGTGTACTTACTCGAGCTTCAGGCCTCCACTGCTTACCGAATGGTTATTAGCTGATTCAATAAATTACTCTATGCCAAGGTTTTAATGGGGACCTTAATGTCTTGTAGAGTCCAGGAAGCATATTTGCATTTTAACAGCAGCTTTTAATTCAGCACCATTCACCTAAGCTTAATTCAGCAAATGCCAGGAGGTTAGGTCCAAGGCACTTTGCTGTGTGCTGTAGGGGATATAAAATTTTAAAAAACCCAGATTCATTCTTCAAAGAACCCCCCAAGCACTTGGGTGGGGGACCACAGGGAATGAAAAAAAAAAAAAACAAAAAACAAACCAGGCTTGAATACACACAAATGATGCTAAGTAAATTTTTAAAAAGCATGTTCTGTGAGTGTGAAGTGGAAGCATTTTGACTTAACCTAAATGAATAACTAAAGGATTTAGAGGGAGAAATGGGGCTGTCTCTTCTAACCAATGCAAAAGAGATAAAGAAACTAAAATCCATTCAAAAGCATCTGAAGTACTGTTGCCTGAGAGAACACGTGTTAATGGGACGTAGGGGTGTGAGTTCCAAATGAGCCACCATCTGGAACACTCCTACAGCCCTTAACGGGTTTCCTGCCTTCGCTTTGCTGCCCTCAATCCATTCTTGCCTCCGGAAAATCAATTCTGGTCACATTCCCCTGAATCCAACCCTGCAGCAACTCTCTGCTGTTGTTAGGATGACATTTTAATCTTCCAGATAGATGTGAGGCAATCACGCAAATAAATAACTCAAACTTTGGGATGGGGGTCTGTTGCTGTTCCATGGTGCACTGGTTCCCCAACATCTAGAATACTGTGTCCATCTGGGGACCTGTGCTGTAGCAAGAATGTGGACCAACCTGGGTCCTTGCAGAAGACGATGAGGATGCAGAAATGACTGAAGCTTGTGACATGTAAGAATAGGACACGGGACCGGGAGATGTTCCAAAGACTACGAGATGGAATGGCGAGAGCAAGAGCAAAGCACGAGGGCTTGGACTCAAGTCTGCAAGCCTCTAAAAGACTTCCAAGTAGAAGAAGAGAGTCATGTTCTCTTTCATTCTAGAAGGTAGAACTAAGGTGAAGCGATACACATTAGAGGGAGTAAAGCTGACTTCACCGGGAATGACCCAAAGGTCAGAGCTTCTCACTTGTGAACAGAATGTGGGGTATTAGTCACCTTCCCCTCAGTAGAACCAAATATCTGATACTGCAACTTAAAGGAGGAAAGATTTGTCTTGGACCACGATTTCTTCCCAGTTATTTTAGTATGTATTTGTGAGACACCGTAGCTGCAGTAAACCTGAGGCATTGGTGCACCCACACATTGTGTCATCATCACCATCACTTCTCCTCTCATTTCCCTGCCGTCTCACCTCTCTTATCCCCTCCCGCATCTTCTCTCCATTTCTGCAACCTCACAGTCTCAAAAGGTCTAGTGCATGGTTGGCAGTTTCCAAGGCAGAAATTGCATGCAGAATGGTAGGGTAGATGAAAGCTGCTCGCTGCATGGTGGCCAGGAAGCAGAGAACGAAGAAAGGAACAGGGGGACTTCCAGGTCAGGCCTCCAGTGACCCACTCCCATCCAGTCTCTACCCCCTAACAATACATGCAACTACGGAACTCGGCAATCTCCTGATGTGTGTGGCACCTTCACGGTAAAATCACCACACAGATCTGGAGACCTTCGGGCCACATTGGAGATCTAAGCTGCAGTAGGTAGTGTTCGACAATATCAGTTGAAGATCTTTTTTCTTGATATGTCCGCACACCTTAGACTGCCCAGGTTTCTTTTTCCACTCTTACTAGAAATATGGCTGAGGACCAGGCTCTAACAGACTCCCAATTGATCTGAGCTCCTTAAAGAGAGAAAGCCCTTGAAAGAAGCAGTTTTTTGCTGTCGTTTGTGTTACTCGGTACACTGTGAGCGATGACTGTGCCTCAGGAGAGATGATGGAGTGGAGGTGGGGAAACGCGATTCAATTCTGAAGGCACTTTGGTGGTAGAGCCACGAAGACTTCCCTATGAACAGGGTATAGGATGTGGGAAGGGATGGGGAAGATTAGAAGATTTGAGCTGTAGAGTTGCTGTCTGTGGAGATGGGGTAAGACCAAGTGGAGCAGGTGTTGAGGGAAATGAGGTATTGGCAGCCTGTTTTGGGTATTTTGGCTTTGAGCTGCTTGTCACACATGCACAGATGTTTGAATCTACAGAATTCAGGATTTCAGAAAAGTCTGGAATAGAGATACAAACATGGGGGTCGTGTTTACAGAGAAACTTTCCCTCTCTTTATCCTGTAGTCACATTTTTAGAGAATCCCCTGTAGCATTATGAATGCATGAATATATTTAAGTCAAGGTCAATGATAAACTATATATATATGATGGTGACCCTGTTAGGTGGTGCCACCTGATTATATTGTAGCCATCTTAGTTTGGGTAAATATACTCTATTAATTTTGTACAGTAGCAATATTACCTAACATTGCATTTCTCAGGCCCTATACCTGTTCGTTAAGGGAGGAATGGCAGCACATTAAAAGTACATAAAAATATGATTTTTGTGGGAATTAGAACCTAAGTTCATATTGTTATAAACAGAGAGATGGTTGTACAGGATTGAAAAAGGATTCCTTGTGTGGGAATGTCTCCGATACTGCAGGGCGTGCAGCATCCCTGGTTCCTACCCAGAGTAAGCCAGCCAGTGCCCCTAATTATTGTGACAACTGAAAAAAATGCTTACATGCATCTCGGAAATATTCCCTGAAGGAATTGTGATATTTCTCTCATTGAAAAAAAGCCCCATACTATATATTCTAGGCCAGGCTTTGACAATAATGTGCACACTAGTGACTCTCAAATCTATCTTGCCAGGCTGGACTGTTCTGTCTTTCAGACCCACTTGACTGCTAGGGCCGTCTGCCTGAGTGTCTTGCAGACAACTCACACTCAGCGTGTCGGCAACTGCGCGCACCTCACCATCCTGCTGTCTTGCCAAATCTTAGTACTTTCCACGGCTCCCCTAAGTAGCACACACAGCTACCTGCTTGTCCAAACTGGAAACCAGAACCTCTTCCTTGGCTCTTCCTTCTCCCTCCGTCTCACCTCTATCCAGTCCTCATCTCATTAGTTCTACCCTTCTTCCCACTTTCTTCCCACTGGGCTGCCACAACTCAAATTTAGGTCAGCATCTGGAATATGGCAACTACCTTTGTGCTGGTTTTATTTTTTGTCCTTACATTTTATTCCTTCGATCAATTATTTTTTCTCGAAAGCTGGAGTGAGCCTTAGGAGGCTCAGATGAGATCATTATGATCCTGTGTAAGAGACCTGTGGTTACTCTCCACTACTTTTAGGATAAAGCTCAAGTGGTTCAAGTGTCAGAATATGTGTATATTCCAACTGGTATTCTGTGTGTGTACTACGTTTGAGTGATTCTTATTTATTCTTTATTCTTAACTATATATCTATATGTATCTATCTATAGATGTAGATATAGATGTTTACTTATTTATTCAGAAAGTATCCTTGCCTCTACTCCCAAATCTGGGTTAAGTGTCTCTATAGGGTTATGTTTTCCTGTAGAACGCTTATTCCATTATCTTGTAACTTCTGTTTTCTTTGCTCATCCTTTGCTCACCTGGCAATGCCATGAAGGCAGAGGATCTGTGTCTTGTGTCCTGCTATCTCCTGTGTCCCTGGAACATAAAATTTGTCCTGAAACGTGAATTGTTTAAAACAGGAAGGGCTGGAGATGTGGCTCAGTGGTAGAGCACCTGCCTAGCATGTGCAAAGCCTTTGCTTTGATCCCCAGCACTACAGAAAGGGAATCAATGAATCAATCAAGAAGTCAGTCAGACATACCAAATTGGAATGAATAAATGGTTTAATGGATTTATAGATGGATGGGGATAATAGTCAAAGCAAACCTGAGGACAATGGATGCCAACTAATCAGAGTGGATACTGAGTTTAAAAGAATGACTTGGTCAAATTCATATGCACCTACTGAATGTCATCCTGAGTGGATGCCTGAATGGAGCACGTTTCCCCCAAATGGGGAAAACTAAAAATATTCAGAAACAAGGCCAGGAAAATTAATATGCATTGAGGGACTTCAGAGAAGACTTGGGGATGACATGTGCGTGTGGATGTCATGGATGCAATAGTAGCAGTTCTTATCTTGAGAACTGTGGACAGCGTTCAGGGTGTGCACAAGCCCCCTCAGCGGCAGGCAACCTTTTCTACAAGCTTTGTATATTTTTACGGCATGCAGCTCATAGCTTTCATTAGTTTTCCAGAGGGGTCTGTGACCTAGAAAAAGGTTAAGACCACTGGCTTTAAAACCACCAGACCATCAAAGCTAACATTGCCCTGCTTTGAAGCTTTGCGCACCATGGGGGCTTTGAAGCTGAAAAGGCCATTCTCAAAGGTTTTCACGTTCAACCAGGGGGCCTGAGCTTTCTCTGATGAGGAGTTATTTTTGTCTTCTCTGAAGCCTCCAGAGAATGGGGCTGGCGGGTGCAGGGGTAAAGTGGGGGCCAGTTCCGAGCATGCAAATCCGTGAAGAGTGGTGAGGCGTAGGGGCAAGGGTGCTATTGGTCATGGCCCATTCCCTGGAGATGGGGTAGGCCTGGGATAGTAGCATCCACCGGGAGTTCAAGTCTATTAAACTCTGAATTCATTTGAAAATCCTGCGGACAGTTTTAGAAAAGATCACCCAGGAGCTCTGTGCTAGCCTCAGTCTAGAGTAGGCACAAAGGAGTGTCAGATCCTGAAAACAAGATTCTATGAAGCCAGTTGACAAGGCCCCTCATAGAGTAGTGAAGGAGGCAGACTTGTCTTGTTAGAGTTGAGCTGGTGATTTGAAAAGAAAAAGGTGCCTTCTCTACTACTGTATTTATATATACCTTTTTTTTCCTTCAAGGACTTGTGAAATTGTTTTATAGACATATTTATTTCTGCACAGTTTTAAATCAAATCGGACACACAAATCGCGCACGCACACACGTGCGCACGCGCACACACACACACACACACACACACACACACACACACAATTTCCTCTGCTCGTTTTCCTTTGAGATAACAAATCCTTGCTTTCTAAGGACCCAGGATATACTGAATCAAGCTCTGCTGCTTTGAGGAATGGTGCCAGGCTTCTGTGGCTGAAGAGAGGGCAGGCCACAGGCTGGGTTCTCTGGATGTGTCTTGTTTGCAGCCACAGCCTGTGGCCTCTGGGGCTCCTTCCTAGAAGCACAGGGCCACAGACTTTAATTTACTTTCTTGATTCGACGTGGCTGTGGCTAATGAAGCAGCTAATAATTTGGCAGGGCCGCTCCTCCTCGTGTGGTCCGGTGCGCTCGCATCCCACAGCATTTGGAATTTTCTTCCCTTCAGTCTCTCATTCTTTATGTGTCTCATCTCTTTCATGGTGGTTTTTGTTTGTTTGTTTTTGGTTCTAGTTCTGTTGGGGATCTAGCCCCGGGCCTTCACACTGAGCTACATTTGCAGCCCATTTTTAGTTGTGGTTTTGAGACAGAGTCTCATTAAGTTGCCTTGGCTGGGCTCAGACTTGCAATCTTCTCATTCCCCTTCCCCAGGGTGCTAGGATTACAGGCGTGCACCACCAGGCCCAGCTTCTGCAGTGGCACCCAGTGGCCTGGCTCCCTTGCTGTTGTTGGCTCTATCTTCATCTGATGCAGTCTTAGCAGGAACTTGCCTGGCTGGGCAAACCCCTGAGCAGGTTTGTGTGTATGTACTGGAAGCACATGGCGGGGTGGGGGGGGGTCTCATGTTCGAGCCATCCTGTACCCGTCTGTCTAGAGTCTGCAGGGTACGTAGGTGAGAGGGACAGGAGACCAATGACTCTGCCCTTTCACGAAAGTGAGAAGCTCTCTTTCCCAGTGCCATTAACCCTAATACTTGCACTAATTCCTAAGGAGCCTTTTGGCAGCCAGAATCCCTCACTTCACAGGGAAACTTAAGAGTAAAGCTGGAAATATGACCCAACTCGATTTATTCATGGAAGGACAGAAGGAGGGGCATGAGAGTCGTTGCTGTCTGTCATGGGGACCGGGTTGCACAAAGCAGAGGAGGTGCCAGGAGCTGTTTGCAGAAAGAGGAGAGATGGCGCCCGCCAAGCTGGGAGCTTCCCACAGGGTGATGGAGAAAGTGCAGTGTCCTCCAGGCCAACCGGGGACCGGCTGGAGGAAGGCTGTCTGCGTCAAGTGAAGACTTGGGTAAAGATGATGTACTCGTGCGTGGCCCACCTTGTGTGAAGGCTGATAGCAATTGCTGCCGCGTGCCTGAGGGGTGCTTCCTTATAGAAGACCAGGGAGAAAACCCGAACACCCCTGCAGCTCTGAAAGGAGCTGGGTACCATGACCCTCACAGTACGGTGCAGAGGGCAAAGGAGCTGGGTACCATGACCCTCACAGTACGGTGCAGAGGGCAGCTGAGCACCGCGCTGCACGCCCCAGGGGCCGGGCGCATGCTCCCTGCAGACTGAGAGGCCTGGGCTTAGATGGGCTGAGACTTAGAAGTAGCGGAGGTGGCAGGTGGATTTAGTGTGGGGAGCAAGAACAGGATTCCACGAGATGACATTGTGGGGAAGTTTTATTTACAGGCAGCATTGACATTAGCAAACCTGTGATCTAGCAGTCAAAATTCTGTACCATCATTTCCCAACAGCAGTGCCAGATACTGTGATTTTTCGTTTTAGATAAAAACCAGTCACTTGCCACATCTAACAGAATGACACAAATGTATGTATGGAGCATACGGCGGCAGGGAGCCCTCGGCTCAACTGACTTGATGTTACTTAGATCCACAGCCTGCCCCCTTATCTCTCAAATGATAATGGCGTGTATGGTAGTTACCAGTCTGAGGGGCTTGGAGGGGCTATCAGTTGTTCCCTGTGCCCTTTCCTGTCTTGTGGGTGTGTGCATGTACATAGCAACCATGTAAGAACCAAGGAATGGTTCCATGGAGCAACATTTAAAAAAAAGAGAGAACTAGACTTAGGAGATAGGATACTGTGAGTCCTTCCGATTCAGGTCATCTTTCATGAATGTACAGCTTGGGACCATTCTCATGCCTGTCCTTGAGGATGCAGGTAGGGATGTGGGCATGGGAGACATTCAACTATATATCCCTAATAGGAACAGAAGGGAGACTCACTGTGGAAAACAGTTAGCTGTAGTTAGTTGTAAGCAGCTGACTAGGTATCTAAAACAACAACACGCATGGGTCAACAAACATAGCACCGAGTTATGGATGTCGTAAACAGAATATGCTCTATAGAACACCATCATTTCAATAAGTTAGAGATCTCTTATATTAGCCAGGCTTTTCAACAGAATAGAACCACCAGAATGTATGTTGGTGTGTGTGTCTGTCTGTCCATCTGTCTCTCTATCTACATACATATGCCCATTTTTTTCTCTCATGCATGCGTGTATGAAATTTGAATTGGCTCAGAATTATGGAGGATGACAGATCCCAAGATCTACAGATGTGCACAAAATATATATGTGCACATAATTTTCTATTTCCATGAAATCATTATGTATTGCATATACATACCAATAAAATGGGATAAAAAACAATGGCAGTGGGTTAGAAACTTGGAGGAACTGTGAGGGACTGATGTTTGAGTTTAAGTCTAAAGTCAGAAAAAGACTGATGTTCACTCTGGTGGCCACAGCAGAAAGTTTTCTCTTCCCTGCTGGCTGTATGATGACTGGCCACATGAAGGAGTATGATCTGCTGCACTCAGCCTAGTGATCTCAAAGTTTAAAAACATCCTGACAGATACACTCAGAATCATGTTTAGTGAAATGTCTACTGTGGCCCAGCCAAGTGGAAACCTAAAACTATGATACCTGTGTTTATAAAATAAAATCACAGCTTTCCAAGGGTACCTGTAAATTTAAAGTGTGATAACAAAGGCGTCACAGTGGTTGTCTAGGAGGGCAAACCGAGTGAACTGGGAAAGAAAACTTTTAGAAAAGAAGGAATAGGAGAGAAAAATAACATTCATTCACTCCCACTGTGTGGTGCCGTCTCTGCACTCCAGGAGACTCAGAGTGGGGACTTGTAGAAGATAGGTCCTCATTAGTTTCCCATTTTGGATAAAAGTGGTCATTCTAGGCTTTGAGTGGAGAACACTCTGGAATAAACAGATCTGGATCTGGGAATCAGATTGGACCTTGGTGCTGGAAACTCTCTGGGTACCCCTCCAGGTAGGTCCCTACTCTTTTCTGCCCTCATGAGAAGTACTTACCTGGGTCCTTTGACTGTGGCTTCCTGATGGTTTTGGTTAATGGGAGGTTCTGGTGGGAGACTGATAGGAAGAGAGAAGTTAGGGTACTGATTTCCCTGGGTTCTTTCCTTCTATACCTCCATTTAACAAAGCCTGTGCTTTACTCCAAAAAAAATCATGGTTCCAAGTGATCAGGCCTCCTCTCTAGCTGCAATTCTTGACAGCTCTGGTAATGTCTCCCATCTTGTCCACTCTCAACCAAGGAAGGGCAGCAACAGATTCTTGTGTGGGTGGTCTCTGCTACTTCATCCCCCTTGCTGTTGATTCTCTACTTTGCATTTGTAAACAGACCCTGCTCTAGACCGTCATCAGGGCCCTGGATAGTGCAGCGATTGCACCTGAAACAGTCAAATAAGATTAGGGATTAGATTGCTTATGTATCTGATGAGTGCATGGTAGTCCCCTCGCTGGGGCAGATGAGATTCTGGTAATCATGGCGTGTGTTGGTATCCATTACTTAAATTACTGCCAGTGGTGGCATGGGAGAGAGCACCGGTGGAGGCCAAGGCATTGGGGGATCAAAGGCTGGAGATGCTTAGTCACTATGGCAACGATAGAGATTTCAGAGATGTGATGTGGGCAGATTGTGTCTGGTGGCACTTGAGAGTAGACACAATGAAAAGGACAAATTGCAAGGCTTGAATGTCCTTGGAAGGGTTTGGAGATAAAATCAGAAAGCCCTTGTGGGCATTTTGAATGAATTCCTATGTCTAGTAATAGCTGGTAAGGATCAAGCTCAGGGCCTATTGTGAGGGCTGTGCAGTTACTGAGCCAACTGCTGCGTTATCTCTTATGCTAAGGTAAGAGGATGGGAGGATATAGTGGGGCGCTTAAACATATGGGATGAGAATTTTTGGACTGACACAGCTGTAACTGAAGCTTCCTCATGAATATTTCCTACCCAAGGGGCCAACTTTCCAATAGATAAAATCCTTCCAATAATTGCTCCCTGAACAACTGACTACTGAGTTCTGCTCAGGACCTACCTGCACGACCTCATCGCGACCAGGACCGCAGTGACAGAGTGCTGTGCAGCCAGGTGGAGGAGTACTGCAGAAGAAGCTAGCCTATTACCTTACTTTATTACAGAGTGGGTAATAAGTCACCCTGAAACTTAACGACTTGAACTAACCACAAGAGATTACCAAGATTCTGTACCTCAGCTGGGGCTTACCTTGGTGATGCTTCTGAGAGCTGAAACTCAGGCATCCAAGATTGCCTCAGGCCTTGTTTCATATGGCCTTTCACTCTAGGATGTACTGCTTACCTAGTAGGAGGCTGAGAAGAGGGAGTGGTCCAGGGTGAAGGCAGATGTTGCCTATTTCTGAAGGTCCAGCCTTGAAAGTTATGCAGTATTATAGACTGAACATCCCTGAACCTAAAATTCAAATTCTGAAGTGCGCCCCCCCCCCCCAAATCCAGAACTTTCTGATTCTTCAGTGGAAAATTTGACACCATGTAATTTTGTTTAATGTAAGAAATTATTAAAACATTTGTGTTCAGTTGTCTTCAGGTTGTGTGTAGAAGATCTCTATGGAACACAAATAAATTTCATGATTATTCTTGAGTTTCAGCTCCAAGATATCTCATTATGTATATGTAAATATTCCAAAATTTAAGAGAAACTGGCATGTGAAACACTTTAGTACCAACATTTTGGATAAGGAAAATTACTACCACATTTCGTATCATCATCATCATAAAAAACAGGTTGCAGAGTCAGCCAGTATGTAAAGAGAGAAAGGATCGATTTCACTTATTTTGTGGAAAGAGTAATATTCTGTGGTGAACTACTTCCTTCCCAAATTCTTACACTGAAATCCTAACTCTCTTACCCTAGAATGTGACCATATTTGAATTCATGGTATTTAAAGAGGCAGTTGCAGTTCAGTGGGGTAATTAAGGTGGATCCTTATTCAGTGTGATGGGTGTCCCTATGAGAAGAGGAAATTAGGACCCAGACATACGCAGAAGAAAGACCAAAGCAAGATAAAGAGAGATGGCTATCCTAAACCAAGGAAAGAAGCCCCAGGAGATGCGAACATTATTACACCTTTATTTTCAACTTCTAGTCTTCAAAATTGTGAGGAAATACACTTTTATTGGTTAAATTATCTGAAATGTGGTACTTGGTTATGGCAGCCAGAGCAGATAAACAAACTGCTCACCATTTGCTGCCACCACACCTATAAATAGTTAGATTTACAGTTTCTTACTAGTTATTATCAATGGAAATCTGGGGAGAAGCAGTTGATTCTGAAAGACCTAAATCAAAGAGATCAAAATATAAGAATAATCAAGAAAAATTTGCCAATGGGAAATACTTATCTAGGATTTGAGAATTAATATGTTTCCATAAGCAGTTGAGAATGATATTAATAATCTATCAGATTGGATAAATAAGGCCTAGGTGTGACAGCACCCTGTGCTAGAATTCCAGACCTTTCCGGCAAGGAAGAAAGAGCCCTCAAAAACTCTGAAGTGGCTAGGTTAGGTAAAGCTATGGTCGTAGTAGGAGATGCCACAGTGAGATCGCACTGAGAGATTTCTGTGGGAATGATGGGATCCAGGCCTCGGAGAAGCCTGGTAGTATCACATAATTGTCACAGACAAGTGGGTGAAATTACTAAGTTAAGCCCCAAGAGGAAATCAGAAGGCTTTGACCCACAAGAAACTGCAGTGATGACTAATTGGTCAAAGGGTACCTAGGAGCTAAATATATGTGTAGTCTTCCAAGATGATGCTTGACAAAGAAGTAGAAATGTTTTAGCTCTTGTGGTTATTAATCTGGCTCAAGCTGCTGCAGTGGGGATTCATGACCTCATTTCCAGTTCCAGGATTTAAGCTCATTCATTCAGAGCCCATTGGCTGGGAAGCTTAAAACCCTCTAAGAAAAAGTCCCCGAGAAGCTTATATGGTAAATCGTTCTCAAAACTTCCTTGTTAGGTGTTTCTTAGGCAGTGATTCTGATCTAAATCCTAATTCTCAGATGTCATATGGTATGGTCAGCCAGAGTAGAGGCTTGTAAAAGGCAGGTGATGAATGGATCTTACAGGGGACTAGGAGGTTGTAGACACACTGTAATTATGTGCTCAAACTATAAATGTATTTTATATGGTAAGTAGAATCCAGAAATGTTTTTCAACAGCTCTTCCCCTTGAATGTGGAACCTCTTGATAGGATGACTTATTATTTGGATATTAGTTTATGTCATGTGACAAAAAGACATCATCTGGATAAGATTAATATAATCTTATGAACTCTTGAAAAGCTGAGAGCTTTTAGCTACTAGCAAGAGAGTAAGTTAGAGGACTGTGTGTGTGTGTGTGTGTGTGTGTGTGTGTGTGTGTGTGGTGTGAAGGGGATTCCAGGTGACATTTCTGGCTTTGAAGATAAAGGAGAATATGACAAAGAATGTATGTGGTCTTGAGAAATAGAGAGCAATACCCACATGACCACATGTCAGTCAAAGAAATGAAGACCTCATTCTTTGAATTGCAAAAAAACCCCCAAATTCTTCTGACTACTGAAATCAGCATTGAAGTGGATTCTTCCTCACAGCCTGTAGCTAAGAACCCAGCCCAACCAACACTTTGACTTTGTGAGGCCCCAGTACAGAATTTAGTTCAGCCACCTTGGAATCCCTATCCATAGAGCTGGGAGGTAATAAGTAGAAGTTGTCTTAAGTTGCTAAATTTATGGTTGTTACTTGGCAACAGAAAATTGGGAAAACAATTGGGAGTAGATATAGTTAGTAACTGACAGAATCCCTTTATAATTCACTGACTTATTAATAAAAATATGTTGATTAATGACATTGCTCAATACATCTTCCAAGTAAAGAAACATACAGTAACCGATGGAGAAACTTCAGATATAAATGTCAACATAAAACAATGAAAGATTCAGGGGTGGCGATTCCTTGTTTAATAAAACTCTTTGTCCAATGCAAACTTCCAGTAGCCTTGGGCACTGTGGATTATCACACATACAGTGATGTGGTGATGCTAATTGCAGACAGAATTCAAGATGAGAGCTGTTTATTGGAACATGTCACCATTGTCTTTGACATTTGCTATTCAGCTGTTGACCTAGCAAGTTCTTTCTTGTTTTTTCCCCCCACCCCCAGTATTTATTGGCAAAACAATTTGCCTTCCCATGGCCAGGACAGGAGTTTATTTTCTTATCACATGATTACGTTGTTTCCCTTACTTATTGGCTTAACACTGTCAGGAAGGAATTTGATTACGTTGATATAGAACATTGTGCTAGTTCATTACATTAAGGACATGATGCTAATTGGACTCAGTGAACCAAATACCAAATAACTGCATTTAACTAGGCACATGGATACAGAGGATGCCAGAAAAACTGAAAATTAAGTATTGTGCATTATTGGCAAAGTGTCACTGGATTAGGATTCTTGAGAGTGAGATATAAGTAGCTTCGTCTTGCACCTCCCAGAAGAAGAAAAAAGTCACACGTCTAGGTGGGCTTCTCTAAAGTGAGACTTGAGCTGAATAACAAGGACCTCATTTCATGAAGGCTGACTTTGTTACTGCTGTTGCTACCAGCTTCCCAATTTGCTAGCACCAAAGGCCATTGACAATATTCTGATATTCTCCTACTCTTTTGGGGGATGATGATATCCCTAATTGTAGGTTGATTACATTAGACTTATTTCCTTGTGTAGGAGGCGGTAATTTGTCTTCAAGGGAATATGTGTGGGCATGTAAGTAGATATAGATACAGATATACAGGTGTTCTGCATAAAAACTTGATTTTTCTGTCTGCCAGGCTTCCTTGGGCACCTTCAGTCGTGGACTGTATAAATGTATTGTTGATTGCCATGATGTTTTGTGCTTTATACTCTGACCAAGGAAATTATTTACAATGTAAGAATTTTACCAATGAGATCATATTTACTGGTCTTTATAACTGAGGGGAAGGGCTCTTGATAAATTGGTGAAGAGTTACTTTAGATGCAAACTGAGAGATGATACCTTATGAGGTCAGAACTTACAGGATGAAAAATATGCCCCATACCAGCCCCTCAGTGGTGTTTTCCCATATCTCCACCCCAAGCCAGAATGCATGAGTCTAAGATTAAAGTAATGAAGCAGAAGTGTGCTTGCATTAGTCCTCTTTGTATCATTAATACTCAACATAGGCTTCTTATGAAACGAACAGATTTATTTTGGCTCATGTTTCTGGAGGTTTACATTCAATATTGGTGGCCCCATTGGTTTGGGCCTCTGGTGAAGGTAGCACATCATGATACGAGTGTGTTGAAGGCAACAGGTATTGAAGTGACAGATCATGTTTTGATCCAGGAATACAGAGTTACTTAGAGCCGAGGGTTCCACAATCTCCTTTAAATCCGGTGCATAAAGTCCTTCCTCCTTTTAAATGTCCATAGCACCACCTTGGGAACCAAGGCTTTATGTAAGAACCATTTAGGGACACTGTACATATTCAAGCCATCGTAATAGTTGGAGAAGTTTTGCTTCCTTTTTAAAATTTAGTCTGAAATTAGAGTTGTGCTCAAAAGAGAAATAGTTTTAGAAAAGAAAACATAGTCTGATAGATTTGAAGCTGAAAATGTCCCTCAGTCATTTTAGACTCCTTATGCCTAGGAACTGATAGTCACAGAAGGAGATACCAGAGAGGACTGATGTCTAATCGGTCACTGTGGTGGCTCATATTTTAGCACCTCTTATTATATTTGCCTGTTACTATATAACAAATTGTCCAGAGCTTTGGTCATTTGAAAACACAGGCATTTATTAGTGAAGTCTGTGTCAGGGTCTCTCACAGCCTTCAGTCTTGATATATGTTGCGATTTGTGCTGCCCAGAGTCTAGGTGAGCTGAGGTAGGGGAGTAAGTTTCAAGAGGCTGAAGAAATTACTCAGAGATGGCTTTGATGAAAGATGAGGTTTATTAGAGCTTACAGACCCTAGCCGGGAGAAAAGAATTAATTACAACTCGTTGGCAAAAGAAGATTCACAGGAAGTATGTTTGGGTCCAACAGTGCTTCCAGGCAAAATCTTATGGGAGGACATAGAGATCAACAGTCCCACCTGACCAAAATCCATGAGAGAGACTTACCAGTCCATAGTGTCACCCTGCAGCTGAGCTGAGTGTCCCTTGGTTAGAGGAATAGCTCAGCGGTAGTTTTGTCTACACTACTACAAGCAGGGTGTTTTACATATCAATGTACATATCAGGGACATCTTTAGCTTTCTTTCTTCTGATGTGCAAACAGCATTTCTAAGACCAGCTGACTTAGCACAGAGACCAGAAGGTAGCTCCTACAGACAACACCAGTTTGCCCAGTTCCCATTGTCCTTCAGCTAAGACTTATCCCAACACTACAGCACCTGTCCACTTAGAATGTTCTCGTGACTTGACAAGAGTCCTAGGAGCAGAAAAGAGGTCTTTCAGGAACATGCTGCTAAATAGCCTAGTGTTTTCTCAGTGGCAATATGAGATTCAGATGAGAATCTTATCTGAAGGCTTGACTGGAGAAAGACGCACTCCTAAGCGTACTCACGTTGCTGTTAGTTGTGGTTAGTGCTGTGAAGGCTACTGGGAGGGAGACTTGGGTCCTTGCTGGGGGGTTCTCGCCTAGTGGACTTCTTTTTAGGGCTCTTTACAACATGTGAGCATCATCAGGGTATGGGTACCAGGAGAGCCAGATACCCCTCAGATGGATGTCAAAATAATTAAGCCAATCTTAAAAATAATGTGCCATAATTTTTGCTGTATTTTCTACTTTTGAAAGAAGTCACTAAGACTGGCGCATGCACACAGCCACTTAGGAGACAGATAGGTATGACTACTAAGGGACGGAGCTCACAGAGGGTGGGGGGCATTTTTTGAATTATCAGAACATACTTACTTTTTGATGAAAGAACTGAAGCAGGAAGCATGTGCCCACTGTATTTCATCACTCACAAAGACTAAATTACAAATTGAATGGGGACCAAATGGAATTCTTTGGGTTCCTCTTGGTACCTTTCTGCCCAGGAGTCTGGATAAATGGAAAACCATTCAGTTCAAAAAATAAACAAAAGACTGACTAGAGGCTTAGAGCCCAGAGAGCTAAGGGGTTGGGTCATCCCGTGTGGTTAAGAAGACGCAGGAGACATTTTGTTGATCATAAGTGTAACACAGGAGTGGAAAAAAGAAGCTGGGATTGTCAGTGTATTCCTTGTGGCCAGTTAGGGAAATGTGAAGCGTAGGTGCTAAATTTTAGGTGAAATAATCATTTCTTTCGCCTCCTCCTGCCTCTCATTACTTTATGTCAAGAACATTCTTGGTGTTGTATTTTAGAATTAAAGCGGGAATGTGGCTGCATTGGCATAATTATTGTGATATAATAGCTTATGGAATTTGGGGCTCAGCACACAAATTTTTCATCCGGAGTAGAACAGTGAGTCTGAAAGAAGAGAGTGTAGTTGGGGTTTGCCAAAAGACAAGGAGTGTGTGTGGCGAGGGGTGGGGGTGGGGGTGGGGGACGGATTATGATTGATGGTCTTTTTTCTACTCTTTCTCATTGTTCTTCTGTGCACCAAGAAGTTACCATCCCGAAATTGCTAGATTCCTTTCAGCTCAGTTAATAAGAATCTCTGGCAAAAAATGAGAAAGCAGAAGGGGGAAAACTTGTTTGTTCATTCCTCATGTCCCTTATGGGTCCCAGTTTGGCAGTGGCTGCCTTCTCCTAAGAAAACCACGGCCCCAGTCAGCAGCCCATGCCTTCCTCAAGCCAAACCTCTCATGAGTTCTAGTAACACAGAGAGTCCTTTGCTTTCTGTTGCTGGCTCCAGGGTGCATCCCTGTCCCTGTGGGTTTCTCTTAATCCTGCTGACATCTTCATGCATAGTACTTTTCTTAAACTCCATTCCTTTGTGTGTAGACCGTCTGTTTCATATCATTCCCACAACTGACTTAGTTACAGCGATTCATTAGGAATTTTTATAAATAAGTGTGTTTTCCTTTTCCATTCAGGTAATATAAGTTATATCCATGAATTCTTTTAGTTGATTATAAAATTTGTCTTGGATTTCATAAAAGGTGTTCACTGCACCTATCGAACCATCAAATGTATCCTGAACATTTTTTTTTTTTTTTTTTTTGGTGAGGACAAAAGCTAGGAAAATTTTGAATATCACAAATCACTTTTTGTGGGCAGTCAGTGTGAATCACAACCACTTGCCAGAAGGGTTTGTGTGTCTGCCCAGAGTTCACTAAATAACTTGGAGTCCTAGGATGAGGATTTTCCTTTAAATAAGAGACCTGGTAAGATCTAGGCCTCTGCAGATCCTATTTTGACAGGAGGAGCAGGAATGGGGGTGGGGGGAGAATGCAGATCTTTTCTGCTAAGTTCCTTCCAGGGAAGGGACACAGAGATGGTGTTAAATGGAACTTTCTGCCAGTAGCGACTCTTGCTAGTGGCTCTCCATGCACTTCACCTTGGCGTCCCTCTAGCAGGTAAATGAATAGTCAGGTGGCTGTCTCTGTCCCCCTGGGACCCATCAAAGCTGGGCTTTCTGCTGACTGCAAGCTCACAGGTGGGTTACTTTACTCCACCTCCTATTTCCTGTCTGCCAATTGCAGGCTGATGGTACCCAGTGCGCCCCAGAGCATCTCAGAAGAGACTAATTAGGTTTGCAAAACTGCCTCATGCTATTTTTGAAGCTTGACTTTCAGTTGACTTTAAAGCAAAATATTTGGATAAGGCGCTATCCTTGGCTATGAGAAGCTGGCGTGAGTTGGTCTGGGGAGGCACTTTTTGATCCAGATTTCCTCAAAGGGAGAGAGCGCTGGACCGCGATGAGTACCAGTTTTCTTGAATTTCATTCTTACTTCGCTTCCACACTTGCACTGTGACTCTGGCAAAATATGTTTCAAAGCTTCCATCTGCATATAAGTTTCTCTTTTAATATTTTCCAGAAAAAGAGTCCCTAGAGTGTTTTATATTCATTTTCAGTGGTTGCTGGCTTTTTCTCTCTGAGTTCTTTAAGCTTTGGTGATATCTTTTTGGGTGACGTCCATGGATGAATTTCATTAAAGTGACATTCATAAAACTGTGTAGAATGGGAAAAGAGCTTATATTACAGTATTACATTAGGAAGAAGTATCCAGCACCACATATACAGTATGATCATAATTATACAAAATATACTCAGAAAATATGTCATAAGTGCCTTGGAGAAATGGAAAGAGGAGTTGGTTAATTTTTATAGATTTTAGAAATAATTGTTAATAAGGATTGTGTGTCACGTGTGTACTGAATGCTAAGCTTTCCTGAAATGAAATGAATTGGGAAGTAGTGCTTGCAAGTCGGTTTGTTTGCTCAAGGCGCCTGGCTGAAGGGGCGAGCTCTGGTTCTTCTCTAGACCAAGCTCAGCTATGGCTTAGAGGTGCATTTGTATTATTTCATCCATCCACAGTGCGTGTATGTCTTAGTCCTTTGGTGCCGTTGTAAAGACCAGTTGGGTCTCAGTATATGAATCGGATAAGCTCACTACTTTTACATCATGTAATGTGCAGTCCTTGTTAGTTTCTTTAAGTAGGACAACTGAATTTTTGTGTTTCCCACACTCTGACATCATTAGAATCCCAGAACAAAGGTTGTGCAATTGTCTCTGTAATATGTCCCAAGTAGAGCTGAGTAATTCAAATCTCGTCCCCTCTTCTAGAAAAACGTGCCAGTTTTGTAGCCTAAAGTTTGACTTCGGTAAAACACTATAGGTGTTTCGAATCATTCGGTCCAGGACTCATTGAGCAAGTGTTGTTCTTGGGAGGAAATTGGGCTGAATCCCATCTAGTTCAAGTTAATCAATAATTTTTTGGTCTAGATTTCCCAAACTGAGTTCTGCAAGATGATAATGAGGTTTGCATTTCACACAGGTACAGATAAATGACGTAACAATATTTGTTCTCAAGTGTATCTAATAGAGTATTAAATAAGATGCTTCCTATTTTCCCAGCGACCTCAAAGGTCAAGAACAACACAATAATCTCGCACATCCCCATGTGCTAAAGGGAAGTGAGCTTCCAGGAATGTGAATGTATTTGTGTTTGCTGTAGCCCAACCCTATTCCAGCCCCAGGACTGGGAATGGTAGGTGGATATAGGACTGTAGAGAGATTAAAGAGTGAAGAATTTTCAGAGAATTATTAGGGTCTGGTGAAACCCTTGCTCCCTTCTTCTCAAGAGAGCACAGTGGGGGCCGGTGCTTGCCCCCACAACTCTGGTCAAGCAAGGAGAACCCTGAGAAAATATCTGAAGAACTTCACATGCACTCCTGGGAGTTAAGGAGGGCAGGTCTTGGGGTCTGACTCACATTTGAAAAGCTTGAAGCTGAGAGCTGAGGCTGAAGCCTTCCCAGCTGCTGTGAGGGTGAGGAGAGCTGTCTGGGAAGGGCCTGGATGTCTAGCACTTTGTAGTGCAAAAGAACTTGCATTCTTCTGAAGAGTCAAATGTAGACTACCTAGGAAAGGAGTTTGTCTTGGGAGTCATGAGGAGAACTCACTCCCCAAACAGAAGCAGAGCAGTAACCAGACAGAGGAGCAGACCAATGGAAATCATGAGCTGAGAGAAAAACTCAACGAGTGGTAGCTGGCACAATCCAGGGACTCAGGGAACTTACGGTCCGCAAAACACCTTCTAAGGGAGTTACCTTCGGGCAGCCTTCTTTCCTGCAGGACCTTAGCACAAAGCTCAAGCAGTACTTGTCAGTCCAGAGCGTTCATCCTCTTGAAACTGCGAGGATCTTGAACAACATCTGGTTCCCTGAGAAGAAGGTAGCCTAACGAGAGCGAACAGAAAAACAGGAACACATCTCCTTTTCCGGTTGTTGATTCTCAGCCTAAGATCGGTTGAATGGGGCCTAGAGACAGGATTTAACTCGTCTGAAGTTTTGAGTTGTGATATTGGATTGGGCTGTATTTTCAAATAGTAGGGCAAAGGCTTTCCATAACAGAGTTGTGACGATGTCAGAGTTTCTCTAGATTTTATCACCAGCAAAGAGAGATGAGTCAGGAGAGAAGTTCAAAGAAAAAGTGGTACAGAACATACACAGTGAGTCTCTTGGTCATCTTCCTGAGTTTGGCTCTTCCAGTGGACTAGTTATTAGGCTTACCTGCTGGTAACAGGAACACACATGCACACACACACACAAACATGCACACACACATTCCCTCTCTCTCTCTTTCTCACCCTCTCCTCTGTATTCTTATTATATTTTTTGTTAATATATCTATTTTCTATCATTTATTGACATGAAAATATATGTATTTAATATGTGTAACTTGAGTTTGCAGATGTGCATCTATTTGCGAAATCATAACCACAGTCTGTGCTATAAACCTGTATATTACTTACATATGTTTCCTCTCAATCTCATTTTTTAAAAAAAAATGATAACGCTTAACAGAAGATATAGCATCTTAGGAAAGTTTTAAGCACATACTACAGTAGTGTTAATTATGGATTTGATGCTATACAGTGTATTTCTGTAGCTTCTTCATTTCGTATCACCAAAAATTTGCACCCCTCAAGTAATGGCCCCATGTTTCCCACTCCCACCAGCCCTGGGCACACACGGCTTCTCTGTCCACTTGCACGAGCTTTGCTATATAAGATTTATCACCTACTTGGTATCAGGTGAAGTTTGGCCTTCTATGTCTGACTCAAGTCATTTAGTATAATATCCTTCAGGTTCACCCAGTTGGTTGAAAATGCCAGGGCTTCCTGCTGCTGTAGGGCTGAATGACATTGTATTCTTGTACGAACCACCTGGTCCTTATCAGTTCATCCGCAGTGGTCATTTCGGTAGCTTTCATGTTTTAACCGTTGTGAATCATGTTGCAAGAAACATGGGATTCCCATATACATGCAAGATCCTGATTTCAGTTCCTTTGTATAGGCAACTAGAACTGTGTGTGCTGGACTATGTGGTTGTTCTATTAAAAACATTTTTTGAAGTAATTCCATGCTGTTTTTCTTAGTAGCTATGCTGATGGGTGTCCTTACTAAGAAAGCACTTAAGTTCCCTTTTCTCTATAACCTCAGTGACATTTATTATCTCGTGAAAACAAAAACCGAACTGATGTGAGGTAATATTTCATTTTGGTTTGGATTTGCTTGTCCCTGATGAGTAGAGGTGTTAAATATCTTTATATGTAACTGTTGGGCATTGGTATGTCATTATGGAGAAACATCTGCTTGCGTTTTGTTTTCCATTTGAAGCCGCTGTTTCTCCATCCCTCCTTCCCCCCCTCTCCTCTTCCCCCACTCCTTTTCTTTTCCTTCCTTCCTTTCTTCCTTCCCTTCTTCCTTCCGTCTGTCCTCCTTCCCTCCATTTTTCTTCTTTTGCTATTGAGTTGTGGGAGATCATTGTGTATTTTTGATATTAAGTCTTTATTAGAAATATATGACTTATAAACATTTTTTCGTGTTTGTGAATTGCCTTTGCATGTCATTGACTATTTCCTTGGTTGTGAAAAGCTTTTTAGTTTTGTACAAACACCACTTGCCTAGTTTTGCTTTTGCTGCCTGAGTTGCACGTGTGTGTGTATAACATATCCAAGAAATTTTTGCTAAAGTTAATCTCCATAAACTGTTTGTGCATTTTTTCCCACCCTAGAGGTTTCATGTTTTATTGCTAAGGGATCAGTCTATTTTGAATTTACCTTTGTACATACCTAAGGTGACACAAAGGTCAAGGTTTGTCTTTGCAAACCTGAATATCCAGTTTTTCCAATGCCACTTATTGAAGAAACTGTCCTTTCACAATTGTGTATTCTCAGTGCAACCATCACAGATCAGGGGACCGCATACACATAGGTTAATTGCTACACTTCTCTAACCTGTTCCATTGGCTTAAAATCTGCTTTTATGCCGATATTGTACTTCTTAGGACTGTGGTTTTGTAATCACTCTTGAAATAAGTAAGCGTGATGCCTCCATTTTTTTTTTTCTTTCTCCAGATTGTTTAGCTACTGGGGTTCTTTATGTTGGATGTGGATTTTAGAATTTTAAAAATATTTCCATAAAATATGCCATTGAAATGTTCATAGGGATTAAGTTGAACTGAAGATTTAGGTAGTATTGTTACTGCAAAAATATGGGTAGATAAAAGAGCAAAATAAGACGAAGTGGTGGGAGCAGGAAGGCAGAGTTGGAGGAGGTCTAAAGGTCATTTAACTGGAGAGGATGATGGGGGGGCAGAAATGGGAAGTAAAAAGAATTAAGGCAAGGCTCGTGTTGGCACCAGTTCCTAAAGTTGAAAGTATTATGTATTGCAAGATGCATGCTAAAGAAAAGGATAATTTTGGGGAAAATACTGATTCTTTCAATTTCTGAACAAAAAATGTTCTTCCGTTTTTGAGAATGTGCTTTATTTTCTTTTATTGGTATTTTATAATGCACAAAATTTTAACCTTCAATGAGAATATTTCTAAATATTTTATTCTTTTTGACTTTAATGATATTCATTTGATTGCTAATAATATTTTAAAAATTATTTTTTAGACAATTCTTTATTAAAATATAGCAACACACCCTGTTTGTGTACTGATTTTTGTATCCTTCAAATTTCTTAAATTTGTTTATTAATTCTAAGTATTTTGGAGGTGTCTTCTTACTAGTTTTCTGTTCAACTGATCTGTGCATTATTTCGAGCGATGTACTAAAACTGGATTCTCTTACTGTATTTTCCCCGTTTATAGGATTATGCATATGTGATACAGAATGATTATGTTAAACTTGAGAATTTTATGTACATGTATATTGCAACAACTTCTTGTTCCCCTCTCTGTCCTCTGTTTTTCTCTCCCCCTGTTCAACTCACTGATTCCCAACATCTCACTTATTTGACTTCATTATTTATTTATCCTCTGGATTTCTCATATTTGAGACACTGTGCCATATTTAATCCTCTGATTCTGATTCACGTCGCTAAGCATAATGTCTCAGGCTTTATCCACTTACCTACAAATGATTCGTATCTTTCTGCCTTCACGGCAGAGTAGTACTCCGTTGTGTACATATAGTACATTTTTAGTTCATTGGTTTATTGATGAATACTTGGACACCTTCCATGAATTAGCTATTTTTAGTTGTGTGGATATAAATATGAGTATACATGTATCTCTGCTGTTATATTTTATTTTAACTCTTTGGAAAGATACCCAGAAAATGTATTTCTAGGTCAAATGAAATATCTACATTTAGTTTATTGAGAAATCTCCTTACTGATTTCCACAGTGCTTGTACCAGTTTAACAGTCATACCTGCAGTGTAACATGTTTCCTTTTTCCCTGCAGCCTTGCCAGTATTTATTAATTTTTGAGTTCCTTCTGTAAGCCATTGGCACTGGAGTAAGAGGGTATCTCAGTGTCATTTTGATTTGCATTTCTTTGATGGCTAAGGATGTTGAACATTTTTTTTTTTCACATATTCGCTAGCCATTTGGGCTTCTTCTGAGAACTACCTACACATTTCAATTGCCCATTCTCAAAAATTGGGTCTTTGATTATGACAGGTCTACGTTTCTTCAGTTACCTGAATATTCTAGTTCTTAGCCTCCTGTCCAAGGAGTAGGTGGAAACATATTTTCTCATTCTTTATGTTACCACTTTATTAGTGTTTCCTTTGCAGTGCAGAAGTTTTTAATTAGATATAATCTCATTTGTTGATTCTAGGGCTTGTTTCTTTTGCATCAGGTGTTCTGTTGAGAAAATCTTTGCCAGTACCCATATCTTCAAGAGTTTTATTTATTTTGTCCTCCAGGAGATTCAGTGTTTCTGTATTAACATCTGGGTGTTACACTTTGATTTGACTTTATTACATGGTAATAGATGTGGGTCTAGATTCATTCTTCTGCATATGGATAACCAGTTCTCCCAGCACCATTTACTGAAGAGGCTATCTCTTCTTTAGTGTATGTTTTTATCCCCTTTGTCAAAGCTGAGGGTACTTGAGGTTGTCTCTGTATCCTCATTTCTGTTCCATTGGTCAATCTGTCTGTTTTTGGCACCAATACCAACTTATTTTTTGAATCACTCTTGCTTAGTAACATAACTTGATGTCTGGAATTGTAATTCCCTCTACCTTTGGCTTGTTGCTCGGGATTGCTTTGGATAGTCTGAGTTTCTTTTGATTCTTTCTAAATTTTAAGACTCAAGTTCTGTGAACAATGTTGTTGGCATTTTGATAAGAATTGCATTGACCCTGTTATCAGTTTTGGCAGTATGGCCATTTTGACAATATTAACATATTTCCATATTAATATTTTCTGCCTATCCAGGAAAAGGGAATGTCTTTCTGTTTTCTTATGTCCTCTTCAGTTTCTTGCCTCAACATAATATAGTTTTCATTGTAGAGATCCTTCACTTCCATAGTTAAATTTGTTCCTAGGGATTTAATATTTTAAGTAGTGATTGAGAATGGGATAACTCTCAGCTTTTTCTCAGTGAGTTCATTGTTAGTGTAGAGTAGTGCTATTGATTTTTTTGTATTAATTGTGTATCCTGAAACTTGGCTGAATTTATTAATTAGTTCTAAGAGTCTCTTGGCAAAGTTTTTGGAATCTTCTATGTAGAATCGTATCACTTGCAAAAATGGCTGTTTTGACTTATTCTTTTCCAGTATCTATTCCCTTTACTTTAGTCTCTTGCCTGATTGCTCTGGGTAAGGTTTCAGTACTATATTGACTAGGAGTGGTGAAATTGGACACCCTTGTCATGTTCCTGATTTAAGGGGAAATGATTTCAGTATTTCCCCCAGTTAGTATAATGTTGACAGTAGACTTGGCACAAATGCTTTTTTATCAGTTTGAGCTAAGGTCCTTCTATAACTATGTTTCTCAATGTTTTTGTCGTGAATGGATGTTAGATTTCTAGCAGAAGTTTTTTTCTGTGTCTATTGGGATGATATGTGACTTTTGTTCAATTTATTTGTTTATGTGATATATTACATTAATTTATGTGTGTTGAACCATCCTTGCATCCCTGGAATAAAGCTGCATGGCGTATAATTTTTTCAAATGATTTTTTGAATTCTGTTTGCCAGTGTGGCGTTGAAGATTTTTTGCTCACTAAGGAGATTGTCCTATAGTTTTCTTTTCTAGTTAAGTCTTTGTTTGACTTTGGTATCATGGTAATGCTAGTTTCCAGAAATGAGCTTGGCAATATTCCTTCTCTTTCAACTTCATGTAATAATTTGGCATAGCTTTTCTCTGAAGTACTGGTAGAATTCTGTTGTGAATCCATTCTGTCCTGGACTTTTCCTTGTAGATAGATACTTTATTACTATCTCAATTTCCCAGCTTTTCCATGCTTGGCCCCATTCAAAAATTTTATGTTTTTCTGGGTCAATTTTGATTATCCTGTAAGATCTAGAAGTTTATGCATTTATTCCAAATTTTCCAGTTTGTTGGAATGTAAGTTTTCAAAATCATTTCATACAGTTCTCTGAATTTCAGTAGTGTCCATTTTAAGTTCACCTGGTTCACTTATGGATGTTTTCTCTCCTTCTTTGGTTAGTTTAGTTAGAGGTTTATCAATCTTATTTCTCCTTGCAAAGAAAGGATCTTTGTTGATCTTTTTAATTTTTTTAGTTTTAAATTCATTAATTTCTACTCTGATCTTTATGATTTCTTCTACTTCTTTTTGATTCAGATTGTTCTTGTTTATCTTGGACTTTGAGATGTATCATTAAATTGTTTATTGGAGATTACTTTTTTAATGTATGCATTCACAGATATACATTTCCCTCTTAACACTGCTTTCATTGTGTCCCACAAGATCTGATAATGTGCCTCCGTTGTTGTTTGACTTTAGGAAGTTTTTGATTGCTTCCTTGGTTTCTTCTGGGACCCATTGTTTGTTCAATCATATATTATTTAGTCTCTATATATTTTTATAGTTTCTGTAGATGTTTTTGCTATGAATTTTAAGTTTTATTCTGCTGTTATCAGAAAGTATGCAAAGAATTATTTAAATGCCATTGTACTTATTAAAGGGTGCCTTTTGGACTATAATATGGTCTATTGTGAAAAATGTCTCATGTGTTGCTGGAAGAAATCTAATTATTCTCTATTGCAGTTTAGCTCTAAGACTAGTTGACCTGTTTATTTGTGATAGTGGGGTACTGAGATCCTCTACTATATTATATTGGGACCTATTTGCTCTTTCATGTCTAGTAGTTTTTGCTTTACAGAATTAGGTGTCGTAAGTTTGGGTGCATATACATTAATAATTGTGCCTTCTGCCTGTTGGATTGTTCCAGTATGTAAAGTTGCTCTTTGTCTCTTCTGATGTTTTTGCTTGGTATCTGTTGAGTCTCAGAATAGTTTCTCAACCCTGCTTGTTTTCTGGGTACAGTTGCCTGGAGTACACTTTTCCATTCTTTTGTTTTCAGGATATGTATTTTTGTAAGTAACAAATTTTTGGGTTTTGTATTTTCTTCAAATCAGCCAATCATTGTGTTTGATAGGAGAGTGCAGATCTTTAGCATTGAGCATTATTATGGCGGTGTATTTGCTGTGTTCTGTCATCATGATGCTTCGGTGCTTATTATTTTTCTACACTATTTTTAGTTCATCTCTTTTTTTGTTTCCTTTTCTCTGGGATCATTGCTGCTGCTGTTCTCCCTATATCTAACTAAGATTTCTTTAATATTTTCTGCAGTGCTGGTCTAGTGGTCATGAATTTCTTTAACTTTTTTTATCATGAAAATTTTAACTTTTCTCTTTTTTTGGGAAGGATAATTTTGCTGGGTATTATAGTCTTGTCTGGCATTTATGTTCTCTTGGCACTTGAATGATTTCACTCCATGACCTTGTGGATTTTAAGGTTTGTGTTGACAATTCTGCAGCTATTCTGGTGGGTTTGTCTTTATAGGTTACTTTATATTATTCTCTTGCAGCTTTTAGCATTCTCTCTGTTTTGCACATGTAGAATTAGTACTATGCTGTGTTGTGTAGTCTCTTTTCTGGTCAAGTTTATTTGATGATGTATGCCTTTAGTAGATTAGTGCTAATTTATTTTCATAGTTTTGGGCAATTTTCATTTATAATTTTGTGGAATGTGTCCTTTTGACTTTTTGAATTTTCCTACACTTTCTCTTGAGCTGTCATGATTCTGGGGTTATTTCTTTTTGATTCATTTGTAAACTGTTGTCATTTTGGGTTTTTTTTTTATGATCACTGACTGTATTTTTCCGTTTCTCAAACTCATTTTCAAGATTTGATAATCCATTCTCAAAATGCTCAGGCTAATATCCCATGTTTACATGCGAGTTTGCGTGTCCTGGAGTTCAGTTTAAGTCTTTCTCATTTTCTACTGAAATGTTCCTTCATTTCATGCATTACCGTATGTCTTTATTTGTGTCTCTTTATAATTTTTAAACTTAAAAAATCAGTTGAGACTTTTCTTTCTCTCTCTCTCTCTCTCTCTCTCTCTCTCTCTCTTTCTTTCTTTCTTTCTTTCTTTCTTTCTTTCTTTCTTTCTTTCTTTCTGAGAGTTTCTTTCTGTAGCCCAGATTCATCTTGAATTTATTATGAAGTCCAGACTAGCCTTGGACTCTTGGCAATCCTCCTGCTTCAGCCTCCCAAGCACTGGGATCATATTTGTGTGCCACCATGCCTGGCTTTATGTGGTGCTGGAGAATTGAACTCAGTGCTTTGCACTTGCCAGACAAGTACTTCAACCACTTTGCCAATCCCCTTGCCTCAGACTGTTGCTTCTTTGACTAAATTCTCTTTGAACTCACTGAGCATCCCTTGCACATGTTTAAGCATATCTTTTTTGAGCTCTTTGGTCAAAAGTTACACTTGTTTTTTTTCCCCCATCTTATTGATATGTATATGTGCAAAATTCAAGGTTTACAATGGAGTTGAGCATTTTGTGCTCATACGTATCTTGTCAAGGTGACAAGGGCTTTCCCACTCTCCTTTTGTCCTTCCTTCATCCCCCACCCTCCTCCCCTCTTTCACTTTGTCTTTTGTCTTAAGTTCCATAGGTGTTGTGATCTGGGTCTCTCATATCAGAGAGACCATTCGATGTTTCACCTTCTGCTTCTGACTCACTTCACAAAACTTACACTTGTTTTTTGACTTCCTTTCCCGTAGGTCCTGCTACCTCAGGGCTCATGATATCAGCTTCTGGGGAGTTGGGTCTTTCACAGGTGATTTATTGTCTTGCTTCCATATGGTTCTATTGCTATGAGTTGTAGGTCAGGTGTTGTCAGTGGCCTCTGTCTCCACTATGCAGATTTTTCTATTTGACTATATCTTTCCTTGGAATTTCCATAAGTAAATTCTGATTTTCACATTTACATCTGTCTTTTGCTTACTCATCTATTAATTTTGTGTCATCTCAGTCACCATTCTTCTGCTGGTTACCTAATTTCCTCAACCTTTTGGTGAAGAAGGAGCAGATTACAGAAGTATATGTGGTCTACAGACAAGATATTTGTTACTCTACATTGGCAATCAAAGTCAATGTCTATGCCATCACCCACAATTTGAATAAAGATTTACAATAACATTATAATCTAAGACTAACCTGGAACATGAGAAGGATCTTCAACAGGTCCAGTCTGAGCTTCGGTCTGGCACTTAGGCCATGTGACCCAGCAGACTGAGTGATACTTGAGGTGTCAGTGGCAGACAGGGATGCCATTTGAAATCTCTGGAAGGCCCTGATAGGTAAATCACAGTGGAGGACTTGAGATTTTTGAGCAAGGCCCTGCCATCATCCTCAGATAACTGCTGTCTTTTTGAGAAACAGGATTCTGGCCTGCTGCTGGGCCTTAGTGGAAGCTGAAAGCTTGACCACATAATAGGTTACCATGAGCTGCCCATTGTGAAGTGGTTTTCTCTGATACGTTAGTCATAAAGTTGGACATGTGCAACAATAGTCCATCATCAGGTGACAGTGGTGAAGAAAAATCTTCAAAGTGGATGATACTTCAAAATGCAAATGGGTGTGCATTTTGCTTGGGAGAAAAAATGGCCAGATGTATGACTATATACTAACACATGGTCTGTTGCCAATGGTCTGTCTGTCTGGTCTGGGACACGGAAGGAATACACCTGAAAGATTGATGAGAAAGACACTTGGGGGTGAGGTATGTGGATAGACCCAACCATATGGGTAAAGGATGTAGAGACGTTTGTGTCCCATGTAAATGCTTACCAAAAAGTAACATTAACAGAAGATGATTTAAAAATCAAGTGGACAGGATGAATTGTCCTGTGGAGAGCAGTCAACCTTTATCTTCAGCCACCCCTGTTATTGCCCAATGGGCCCATGAGCAATGTGGCCATGGAGGCAGAGATGGAGGTTATGTATGGGCTCAAGAACATGGACTTCCCCTCACCAAGACTGACCTGGCTACAGTGACGGCTGGATGCTCACTCTGCCAGCTGCAGAGAGCAACACCGGGTTCCCAATATGGCACCATTCATCATGATGATTAGCCTGGAACCAGGTGGCCAGTTGATTATATTGGACCACATCCATCATGGAAAGGGCAGTGTTTTGTCCTTATAGGAACAGATACTTACTTCAGTTATGAATTTGCTTTCACTATGTTTAGTTCTTCTGTCTGAACTACCACTTGTGAAATGCCTTATCTGTTTTCATGGTATTCCCCACAGCACATTTCACAGCCAAAGAAGGGCAACAGTGGGCTCATAACCATTGAATTCACTGGTCTTACCATGTTTCCTACCATCCAGAAGCAGCTGGGTTGATAGAATAGTGAAATGGCCATTTGAAGACTCAATTATAATGCCAACGAGGTGATAATATCTTGCAGGATTGGGGCAAGATTCTTCAGAAGCCTGTGTATGCTTTGAATCAGTGGCCAATATATGATACTGCCTCTCCCATAGCCAGGATTCATGGGTCCAGGAATCAGGGGTTGGAGATCAAAATGGTACTACTCACCATCACTCCTAGTGACTCACTACCAATATTTTTTTCTTCCTCTTCCCACAACCCTATGCTCTGCTGTCTTAGAAGGCTTAGGTACTGAAGGGGGAGGGCTTGTACCCAAAGACACAGCAACAATTCCATTAAAATGAATGTTAAAGCATCTTCCTGGTCATTTTGACCTCCTTGTGCAGCTGATCTAACAACTAAAAAGGGAGTTACAGTGTTGGTAAGGGTAATTTATCCAGGCTACCAAAGGGAAGGTGGACTAGTACTCCAGAGTGGAGGTCAGGAGGACTAAATTTGGACTGCGGGAGATTCTTTAGAGTGCCTCCTAATGTTATCCCACTCTGTTACTAAAGTCCACGAGAAACTGACACAACTCCATTCAGAAAAAATGACAAGTGGCCTGGAGCCTTCATCAGTGAAGGTATGTGTCACCCCCCAGCCCACCATGGACAGAACCAAGAGCTGTGGAGGTGCTTGTTGAGGACCAAGGAAACATGGAATGGATAGTAGAAGTTAGTTATAAATACTAGCTATGGCCATGTGACCAGTTACTGAAACAAGGATTATAATTAGAATTTCTTTCATATGCTCTCATTATGCTTGTACATGTTTATGTTATTAATTGCCTTAATATTGGAATTTGTTAAGTTATATTCTAATGCTTAAGCAATTGAATGCCAGGAGAATAAGTGTTCTCCAAAGGGGAATTCTGTTCTCTGTTGTGTGGAGGAATTTCCATTTGTACGTGGTGCAGTTGTGCTGTGTTGTGATTAGAAACTTAGCTATTCTATTTGGAAATCAAATATTGTTTAAGGAGATACATCTGGTTGTCAGGTTGACAAGGGGTAGATTGTGACCTTTGAAGGGATTATGTCAGCTTGAAGGAATTAGAAAACATGCAGGGTGGAGCTTATAGGCGCATGCAAGTGACTTGTGGGCCAGCAAATGAGGAAAGAACACGCACCCCAATGGCAGAGGCCTGACTGGCAGCTCAAACTAAATAGCAAAGAAGAAAGATTGACACAGCTTTTCCTAGGGAAATCCCTGGTTTTTGTGGTTGTTTATGGACATTGACTTGCTCCTGTCTACCTATCGACGATCTTCGCAGACTGGCTCCAGTGTCCAGTCTTTCCCAATGCTCTTTGAACAAGCACTATCTGCAGCAGACAGCCCCCAACAGTCCCACCGTCCCAGATGGGTGTTCTATAGGCCTCACATTTGAGCAGCCATCGGACCCACCAGCTCTCTCATGCACTGTCCCGTTTTGGAACATCTCTCTCTTTGGACTTGTAAGGTATCCAAGTACGTCCATTTCCTTTATAATTATTGTCAGTTCTGTCTTTTGTAGAACGCTGACCTATATACCAGGTGTAGACCCATGATAACAAGATCTCAACTCAAATGACTGTTCCACTCTTAGCGCTATAAATGTGATCTGTACTACTAACAGATGTTTCTATATGGATTATCTAGTAACACATGCGAAGAGTTTGTGTCAGGCAACACTAAATTATTGTTGGTAATATAGAAAAAGATCTGCCTTAATGATCTCTGTCTAGCTAAATGGTATACAGGTATAGCTTCCCAACATGTGAAGCCACATAGCTCTAAATTATCAATACTTAACAATGCTGTCAGTAAGAGTTATGGTGGTGGTGTGACAGCAGACCGAGCCTCAGGGTTAGCTTTGAGATTGTGATGGAAAACAGAAGAGTATTTGTAGAATAGAGAAGAGCCTAACAGAGCTTCAACCCCAAGTCAGAAGAAGGCAGATAAACAATAGAAACAATGGTAAAAATAAACAAGGTGTGAAATAGAGGGTGTCTCCAGAATCTATGTAAAAGCTTTTCAATAAGGGTATGAAGAGTTACTTGAGAGAGAAAGAAATGAAAAAGACTAACAATAGAAACAGAAAGGAAGAGATGAAAAAAGAGAAAAAAAAGAAAAAAATTGCCAAATCAACAGCAGATAAAATACAAGTTCAACATACCCACAGTAAAACATTGAAGTGAGTCTGAACTCCAAGAAATTACTCCCCCGTGTTGTCTGTGTGGGAAATCTCCACATTCAAGACTTTGGATCCTGCTGACCAAGCAGGAAGGTGTAGCCAGCTCCCCCTCTTCTTCACGTGGCCCAGATTCTACAGATTTCCTGCCCCAAAGTATTCCCTGGTGCTTTCATGAGGCCGGGCTGTACAGGGAAGGATGGGCCAGTGCCAAAGGTGCTTACAGTCCCCTCCGCCTCTGCACACCACACCCAGGTGCTCGCTCATCTTATGCCGGTGCCGTAAGAGTGACCATTATATCATGAGACCTAATCTCGTTGGGGTTAAATCTTTCAGGAGGAGCACAGTCTTTTCCCCGTCCCTGTTCCCACCTCTCTTCCCTGTCAAGGTACTGACAAGGAAGGCCTCTGGCTTCCCTGGAGTGTGACGTCCACAGTCTGTTTCCTGGGAGAGCTCACAGTGTGCTTCCAATTCTCCTCTTGGGTCTGCCAGCAGGCATTGGCTGTGACTCCAGCGCCATGTGTCCACGGGCTGGCCTTCAGTCCGCAGGCCCCAAGATCTGAGGCCATACAGACTAGCCTTCTCCCTGCTTCTGCATCCCAACCGGGTTGACTCAGTGTTCTAGCACACTGCAGCCAAGAGCTGCTGTTGAAGTGCAGAGCCGCAGAAGTGACTGGCACCTTCTAGGCTGCTGTCCAGCAAGGAGCTATCCTCCCGACACTTGCCATTTACAGCCCACCGGCTGGCTGAGCACGCCTGCCCTCCGGAGCTCCAGCCTCTGCCAGCCAGGCCTCACCTTAGGCCCCCTCCTTGTCTGGGCACTGTGCTCAGCTGCTGGCAATCTTCACCAGCTTTCCTCTGGTCCGGTGGTCACCAAGCAGGTCCAGAAGGTTTTCTGCCTTCCTAGGCTAGGCCATAGTGGAAATTCCTTTATAAATCTCTGCCTTCCAGCTGAATAATGCAGAGCCCCTGGCAAACTGATCCTTCACCGTCACCATCTGGGCTCCCCACCCTTTATGGGATTGCTATTCTCCTATGGGTTCTACTAATATATTCTTTATGTATTTACATACCCCAATGTTGCATACATTCATATAATTATTGTATCTTGTAATTGACTAAATTATCATTATATAACTGCCACTTTGTCACTTGTGAGGTTTTTTTTTAACTTAAATTTTATTTTGTCTAATGGAAGTATAGCTACCCCATCTCTGTTTTAGTTACTATTTGCATAGAATATCTTTTCCTGTCCATTTACCTTAAGCCCGTGCGTGCGTTTAAGTGGATTTCTTACAGATGTGATATAGTAATCTCTTCTTTCAAAATTTCCACTCAGCCACTCTATGTCTATAGATGAGTTTAATCCATCTGCATTTAAAATACTCACTAAGAAGTATGGACTTAGGGTTGCCATCATGTTGGTTGTTTTCTGTATGTTTTAGAGCTTCTTTTTCCCCAATCTCATTTTTATCCTTTGTAACCTGACTTTTGTAGCGATATACTTTGATTTGTTTACCTTTTCTTATATATAGTTCCTTTTTCTTTGTGGTTACTAAGAGGATAATGTTTATTTTTCTTGTGAGTGTATATTTTGAGCTGGTAATAAATTCCCTTTGAAAACATACAAGACTCCACATTTTTACTCCACTTACTCATATTTTATGTTATTGGTATCAGAATTCATTCCTTTTTATATTGTGTATCCATTAATCAATTTTGTGGTAGTAGTTATTCCTAATACTTTCGTCCCTTAAATTTTACTCTAGGATTAAAAGTAATTGTGCCTCAAATAGTAGTATATTGCTCTGAGTTTGTAATTATCAGTGAGATTTATATGTTTATATGCTTTTGGTCTGTTAGTTTTCTGTTATTTCAGAATGAAGAATTTTCTTTAAAACTTCATGTAAAGCAAGCCTGGTTGTGACAGTTCCTCTTAGGTTTTGGCTGGGAATGTTGGTTTCTTTTATTTTTAAAGGAGAATTTTGTCGAGTATGACATTCTAGGTTGGCAGCTTTTTTCTTTGGATACTTTGAATTTTTATTTTTAAAAGATTTTTGTGGTCTGCTATTATATCCTGATCATCTTTAGTAAAATAAGTTCATTTTTTTTTACTGCTTTTAAAATTCTGTCTTTGAGTTTTGTTAATTCATTATAGTATGCCTTGTGTAGATCTACTTAGATTTAACTTATTTGGGGTCCTTTGGGCCTCATAAACCCAGATGGTGTTTTCATCCTCAGATTTGTGAAGATTTCAGACAGTATTTCTTTAAGTGAGCTGTCTTTTTTTTTTTCATTTTCTTTTTTGACCCCGGGACTCTAATAATATATGAATGTTGTCTCACAAGTCCTGTAGGCTTTTCTCATACTTTTTTTTTCTTCTTCTTCAAGTGAATGTCCTCTATTTGAGTTTTCTAATTCTCTTATTTAATCAAGTAATGTTGAAGCTCTGAAATTTTCTCTTCAATTAATGCATTCTTTAGCACCAGATTTTCTTCTTCTTTTTTAGTGGTTTCTATCTCTTTGTTTAACTTCTTATTTTTATGCATCGCTTTTCTGCTGTCACTTGTTAGTCCCTGCTCTTCTGTAGCTCAGTGGGCTTCTTTAAGAAGATTACCTTGAATCCTTTGCTAGGGACCACATATATGTCATTTTCTACAGGGTTGGTTACTAGAGATTTGTTTTGCTGCTTACATAGTGCTACATGCCTCTAATTCTTCATGATCCTTGATCCTTGTGTACTTGCTTTGGAGTCTTGAAGAATAAGTCACTTTTTTTTTTTCTTTACACACTAGCTTCAGCAAAATAACTGTTTATGACTAACACTCCAAATATTTTGGGAAGGGCCTGCTTCTCAGGTGTGGGGGCATGTAACAGGTCCATACCAGGGTCTGTGAAGGCAAGCAAAGGGCCTGCGTCCATGGCAACAAGCCCCAACCAGAACTTGGGGATGGGCAAGGCCAGTGTCAAGATGTATAAGGCAAGTTGAATAGGCCCTTGCGCTTTCTTTCCCTGTAGGGAAACTCTGAACGTGCGGGGATCTCTGGTCCTACGGCAGTGTAGCACCTGTGGCACAGATGACGCAGGTAATGCGTCAGTAACTGGTCACCTTGTCCTCCTTACTGTGTTTTCTTTTTTTCATGTGCTACTGCATGCTAAAGTCAGTCTATCACTTGATCCTAGAGCATTTTTGAAGGTATTTTATCCTATGGATGGTTGTAAAATCGATGTTTCTCTCTGTAGGAAGGTGTTGAAGGCTATTCTGTCATTTTCCTAACAGCACTCTAAAGTATGGTTCTCAAAGCTTTGGCTTTCTTGGCTGCATTGAATGAAGAATTGTCTGAGGCCACATATAAAACGTATGGTATAGCTTGTGTGTATGAATAACAAATCTTCCTTTTAAAAATACTTTTTAAATTATAACATTAAAAGGGAGAACAACAAAAACCAAAATTAGCGGAATTATTTGATCTTTTTTTTTTTTGGGGGGGGTGTTTTCTTTAAGACAAGGTCCTGCTGTTTAGTTCAGACTGGTCACTGTGTCACTGTGTGGCCCAAGCTGGCCTTGAACTCATGACAGTCCTCCGGTGTCAGCTTCCCAAGTGCTGGAATTACAGGTGAATGTCACCATATCTAGCTTATTGTGGTGCTGGGGAGTTGAACCCAGAACTTTGCACTTGCTAGGCATGGGTTTTTACTGCTGAGCTATTGCTTCTAATCCTCAACATTGTTTTTGCAAAACTAATGCATCAATGTTAAGTTTGGTGAATGTGGTTGCCATTCTCAGTTCACAAGGTACTTGTCAGAAAGTTCTTTTTATCTAATTTTACACTTTTTGGTCTTTATTCTCAAAAATAGTGTGCAAATGTATGCACTACCAAAAGGCAATGATTGAACAAAGCATGATTGTGAAATGAGGAATATTTTTTTCTCTGGGAAAATATGTATTCTAAAAGCCTAATAAGAAGACATGATCAGTTTGTTCTTTGATTTGAATGTCTGATTGCGTCTCCGTATATCCTATTTGACAATTTTCAGGTAATATTTATATTGACTGAGAATGGAGTCACAGATATTCCTAAATATGCATACATAGCTCAAAACACTGTTTTTAGTAATTGCATTTTACTTATAAAATTTGCACAAATTCCTGTGATATGTAACACCTTCATCTGACTATGTTGAGAGCAGGTGGTGGAGTTGTCACTGCACTGAGCCATCCCCTATACAGTATTCTACTGTCACCTGTGTAGCTTGGACTCTAGAAGCCCTGTACAATTGGGCCATAAAAATATATCATGACAGGCAGGTTGTAGTAGCCCACACTTGTAATCCCAGAACTCACAAGGCTGAGGGCAGGAGGATCCCATGTTCAAGTCCAGCCTGAGCAACTTAGTGACTTAGTGAGACCCTGTCTCAAAAAAAAAAAAATGTTTGGCATGTAGCTTAGTACAAAGGTCCTGGGTTCAATTACCAGTAGTGCAAAAAAATGATAAACTCACATAATAATATTCAAATTTTATAATATAATAAACTTTATATAATAATTTTAATATAATAGTTTTATAATGTAATAAAATATACTAATTTATAATTTTATGTCCAGGGCCATATGTGGACATAAAGATTGACAACCTACTGTCTTACTTGCTAGAGATTATGTCACACCAAAATGACTTCCTGCAGCAATTTCTGGACTTTTTCTGTGGTCCTTCAATAGAATCTTCTCTAAGAAATCCCAGAAGATTGATTTTTGGGACCCCATGTCGATACGTAAGCCCATAGTTGCTTAAGTCTCTTATATAAAATAGCACGGTATTTTCATACAACCTATGTACATACATCCTTCTGTGTTCTTATGTCATCAACATACTGCTTGTAATGCCTTATACAATGTAAATGCTATGTAAATAGTCGTCATGCTACATGTAAGGAATGATGACAAAGGAAACATCTGAATGTGTTTGGTACAGATCCAATTTATTTTAGCTGGTTCAATTGGAAAACACATATTCCACACTTTGAAGAGCTAAATGTGCTTACACAGAAAGGCAAGTTTCTGTGGAGTGGTGCCAGTGTTCTTGCCGCAGTTTTCCTGGGTCCTGAGCGGTTTGTTCTCACGACTCACGGCTGAATTCTGTTGCTTTTGCTGGAATTGATGCTGATTGAATTGTGAAGATTCTTCTTTCCCTATGTCCAAAATGTTTCAATATTATCTGCTTTTCTAGATTTCCAGGAGAAAGCAATCAAGATCTTTCTCCTTGTTATTTCATTGCTGCATAATTACTGTTTGTTCTAGAAACCGGCCATCTTGTGCTTCCACCTTTGCTACTCCCCCTAGTGGAGAATTTCTGCAACTATACAGGGCTCAGGGGTACCTCTTTTTTTTAAATCAAAATTATTTTTATTAGTATGTATTTGCAATATATAATAATAACATTCAGCTTGAGAAATTGGTCCAAATTCTTATTACATTTGCTTCTGCATATACAGCGGTCATTCATATACACTGTCTGGCTCAACCCTACTCTGTCCACACATCTGCATTCCTTCCAGACCCTTCCAAAGAAGGGGTTGTCCTATTCCAAAGCCTACTGCATTTCTTGACCTTAGGTTAAATACTTCTTCAGGGTGTCTGAGAAAGCAAATGGTAATTTCTTTCATGAGAATTCCCTACCAACCAAGTGGGTAATTTTGGCCTCAGCAACCCAGCGGGACAATTATAAAATTTACTTTTTCTTGGGCTAAAATTATGATATTTTTTTCACATAAGAAACTAAATCCATTTAGCTAATTGCTTTAACAATTATGCAGTAAGCCATTTCTGAAACATATCCAGTTACACCAGTTGACCATAACCTAATGCCATCTTTATGATACACTGGCTTATAATTCCAACACACTTTGTGTAGTATTTAAATTTTATTGCATGGTAAATATTTATATAAATTCAACTTATTCTCTGAGAACTCATGACAGAAAGTAAAAGGAAGATTTGGACCAATGGTGGAGTCTCCTGTTCTTTAAACTGTTCTTGAATCAAATAACCCAAAAGACAATACAATTCCAAGTGAAGACAAAACAATTCCACTTTATGAATCCAAGTCCTTGCCCCTATTGGCATTCCACAGATGCATAAAGGTTGCAAGAGAACTCGAACTGTTGACTTGACTTACTAAGTCTGGCAAATACGGTGTTACAGAATGAATGGGGGGTGGGACATGAGGAGGCAAGTGGAGACTGGCCGGGTTGTCTCAAAATCTTGTGCCTCTGAGTCTTCACCCTACTAGGATTCTAGGGGCTGAGAGAATAGCAGAATTTGCCTTACAGTTAAGAGCGTAGGAGTTTTGAGAGGCGCTACAGAAGATTGTCACTTATCTGTATCTAGGTGGTATAGACAGATCTCCAGGGACCTGCAGGGAATGTGTTATATACACATAACTTTTTGCCTGCAGGGGCTCATCAGTCACAGGTACCATCACCGTGAACCCGGCGACCTGCCAGGGAGGGGGTGATAGGGCTTTAGGGATTTCTTTCTGCGTTCCTTCATTAGTCAGAACAAAGTGGTTCCCTGTGTAAATGGAAAACATAATCCACCAAGGTAGTCAGAAAAGAAGGGATGTAGGAGAGGGAGAGAAGAATGACAAGTAGCATCAGAGAGCTGGACAGAGAAGAAAGCAGAGGGTAGCAGGGTCAGGGTCAGGGAGGGCAACAAAGCTGGGCCCAGGAGGGTCTGAGGTTGGTGCCAGCAGCACATGGAGCTGCATTTTCTCAGCCAGCCCCCGCAGCTCATGCCTGCAGAGCAAGGAAGGGGCAGTTCCTTCTGGTGATTGTTGTTGGTGCAGGAGAATTATATGCGAGGAATGGTCAGGAGTTGCTGAGCTGGGGGTGGTGGCTGCATGGAGATCAGATATGCCAGGTCAGGGAGGGGGAGGCAGATGACTTCTGCAACAACTGAGCATGTGCCAAGCCCTGTGAAACCCAGCAGTCACTACCCACTTCTCCCAGGATGTGTGGGTAATGCTGATGCGCACTTAAGCAGCTTGAACTTTGTCTGCAGAAGACCGAAGGCCCTCAAGGAACAAGATATGAACCTTTTCTTTTTCTCTCTTTCCCACTAACCTGAAGCAAAAGGAAGGTGTTGCATGAATGTAGGAGAAAAGTTTGAAGAAACAGCTTCTGGCCCTCATGGCTGCGTTTGAAATACTAGAATGATGAGTTTGCTACTAGTGAAGGCTTCTGCACAGAAAAAAAAACGTGAAGTGAAAATTTGCTTCTCTGATCAAGAGTTTTAAATGGAAAGTTGAAAAGAATGTAAGAAGGCTTCAAGTCTGCGGATGTGGCAGGAAACTGTGTAGGAAGAAGGGCAGATTTAAGATAGCTATTTGCACATGTGAAGAGCTCCAGTTCTCAGTGAAGCTAATTGGTATTTTCAGTTAAAAAGGGTTCTGTGATCAAGAAAGAGTGACTCAAACTTAATCAGGGTTTTTTTTTTTAGAGGAACCTAATCTCTCATACTGACATGGATAGTAACCTTTAGACAGCGTTGGAGAATGAAGTACTTGCAGCTTCTGTGACCATAGAATCATTATTTTCCCACTGGACCCTCTCAAGGGATCATAAAGAAGGCTAGTTAGTGATCCATGACCCCCAGTGGGAAACCTTGATCTAAAAGAATGTGCTGTTCCTATAGAATTCCATCTATCTCTTTCTAGGCTTTTACAAATCAGTGGGGATTCAAAAGAGCTCAATAAATAAAGACTTACCTCTTGCTAGAGTTAGGAAACCACTTCGAGATGAACAGACAAGTCAGAAAAAAATAAAGGCACCAGGAATAACTTCTCTAATGATCAAGGCTGGGTGGAAAACATGGATGTAGGGCTTTCGTCATGTGATGCCGTGAACTGAATTATGCCTCCCCCCAATTCCCACACGGAAGCCCTATCTCTGAAATAAGAGTACAGATGGCATTCAGCATCCTTTTGCGTTATGTCTCAATACATTCATAGCAGACATGTAAGTCGAAAATGCAATATATAAAAATTACATGTATGTAGTATAACTGACCTAGACAACGTGATTGGGTGACATCATAATACACTATAGAGTGCCACTCTTTGACCTCTGACATGGCTGACTTGGAGCTGCAGCACACTGATTCTGCCACTCAATGGCACCAGAGAGTATCTTACTGAACGTTGCTGTTGTAGGAAGAGGTGAAAACTTGGTATGTGGTTTCTGTTAATAGTGCATCATTTTCATATCAAAGTAAAGTCAAACCATCATGAACAGGAGGCCATCTGCATTTGGAGATGGGAGATTTGGGTGGGAATTTGGTTTAGATGAGGTTGTGAGATGAGCCTGCATAATGAGGTTAAGGTCCTTTGAAGAGGAGACACAGCATTCTCATATTCTGCCTCTACCATCCGAGGACCCAACAGGAAGACAAAAGGCCCCTGCTGAACCCCAAACCATGCTAATACCTTGATCCTGGACTTCAGTCCCCAGGACCGTAAGAATATAAACCTGCGTTCCCGGAAACCATCCAGCAGCTGGTCCCGTTTTGTTATGGCAGCCCAAGCAGACTGAGAAGCATGGGTTTCCAAAAGGGACCTCCGTGAGCTCAGTCCCTTGTAGCACATCCCTCTGCAGCAAAGCACTTTACTGAGAATTGTTGAAATCCACACATATGAGCAGATCTGCCATGTGGGCCACGTGTGTTCTCCAAAACTTACCAGTTAATGCGTGCAGCCTTCTTCCTCAGGGCGGAGAGGGTGGAGAGGTGGTAGGAAGCTTGGAGGTGGAGGGGAATGGGTTCTTCCTTCACAGATTTTCCATGTACAGAAAAGACTGAGGTACACCGATGGTAGAAGAACTTGGGATGGTGTTGAGCTTTCATCTGCTGTGGAGAGAAGTGAGTTGAGGGAATTGAGGTTGAGTTGATTGGTGTGTAAAGGCTGACACATCCGTAGTGCATTGTGTGTGCTCAGTAAGCGTTTGTGAATGAGAAAGTTCAGGAGATGCATCTGTGTCTCCTGATGTAGTCATGGAGATTCCACCCTGGCTAGTAAACACCTCAGTACATCCTACTTCACTGCTGTGGACCTGTCTTGTCCACATATGTATGTCTACATGCAGGGAAGAGAAAGAATGGTGAGTTAAGTGTGTCCTGTGGAGGTGAAGAGGGGACCAGAAGTTCAGTATGGGTTCTAAGGACACTTCTTGACAAAGAAAATGGGAACTGTGAGCTTTGGGTTTGAGATTTGGAAATGTTCTTCGAGATTTCACAATCTTCTTGCCTAAGGTCCCATTTCTTGAACCTGTCCCTTATTTCCATTTGTTTCCATCACTATAAAGGGTGAAATTCACAAAAAAAAAAAAAAAATAAAAGGCCTGTGAGTAGTTTTTCTTTCAAGGTACGCAAAGGAGAAGGATGAGAGATTCAACTCAGACGGGGAAGAAGGTCTGTCAGGGATAGTGCACGTTGGAGATCAGCCACGGCAGGAGTAGTTGTTTGTTCTTAACAGTATCAGGAAAGGAATGAGATGTTCACTTAAGCTAGAGAAAAAAGGTGACCAGGGATAATTATAGGCAAGAAGGAGGCAGGGCAGGAGCTGGTGTGGGCTGGAGGAGGGGTCCTGGACCATGGGGTTTAGTAAGTGGCACATATGATTAACTGCTAAGCATAATAGATGTAAATTATTTACATAAAAGAAAACTCCCAGGGTGATCTGTGGAATAGCATTTCCATCTGGATGATGACCACTGTAATACAGAAATTCAGATCTGCCAGTTGGAACAGGGTTCCATCACGCTGAGCTCTAGGTCTTCTTATTCAACAAATATCATCAAGATGCAAATTAGCTGCAAAACTACCAATTAATTTATTAGTTATACAATTTGCATTACACGCAGCCCTATTGGTTGTAACATAATTGGGAATTAGTAATACGTAGTGAAAATAAAAATTACCGTGCCAAATCCTAGTGTATACTCTTGATCTTTGCTTTTTGAGTTTACCCAAATATATGCCACATATTAAACTTAAAGATCATGGTTAAACATGATGAGAGAGACTACCTGTGAAACACAGGGCAAGCAAACCTGACTTAAGATTTGGTTTTGGAACATGTTTTTAAACAATTTATTATTTTTGGCTTGCGATAACTACACTAACTTTGAGCTATTCCAACATCTCAATTTCTGAAATTTATGGCAAAAGCCAGCTTTGACGATTTAAGTCTAAAATTCTCTGCTCCAGTTTTTTCTTTGCTAAAGAAACAATTATTAGTCTAACACCGTTTCCTAAAAAAACCTGTGTTTTCTCAAAATCACCACCTTTAAATTCCAGAGAAGAGCAAGGAGTGCTCATGGGACTCATGATGTGCCAGAGTCCCTTTTTCTCCACTCAATAACAACCTTGAAATTTGGCTTTGGTGAGAGACCCTCCCAGTCTCCATTCCATGGTTGAGGAGCATTATCTGTCACCTTGAGATGAAATTTTACCCTCTTAAAGTGTAGTGGCTATGTCTTGTTTCTGTTTACATTACATCAAGAACAATGGAGACCTTCATTGCATACTGATTAAATCAATAAATGGACAATACGGAGATGTTCTGTGCTGTCAAAGGGAACAGAAGCAGAGAAGGCATTGCAGGAGTCTGGGACAGGCCATTAGGCCATACAGGGGCATGAAGGGTGAGTGGAAAGTAGGAAGCTAGGAGGTGCAGGGGAGGTGGGTAAGGGGAGAGCAAAGAGACTTCCAGACAGAATTATATACCCATATCAGAAGCCAAGGAAGGCAAAGACGCTGTGCTCTGTTCTTCTGCTAAGACAGGAACGCAGTGTTCTTGAAAAAGTTCACATGATAATAGAATCAAATTATTAAAGTATCATTTCAATAGAAAAAGAAGGTTGGAGGGGTTAGAGATAATCAGACTCAAAATAACAGATGATGCTTTTCCTATATCAATCTCAGAATTTGCACAGACTTAAGATCTTGACCCGGTGGGGATTTCAGCCAGGGAGACATCTGCTGGAGGTCTAACTCTGAGAAAACACATCAACTGAGAAATTGTTTTTTTTTTTTTTTTAAGTCTGATAATCATTTCACATTTCAGAAGCTGAGATAAACAATGAAAGGGACAGATGCTGAATTTAATAGTACTGGACAAAGCACAGGGCAGTGATCAGGAAGCGGAGGTCTTATGTCAGTCCTCCGCTCTTCTGTGCCCTTTCATTTCCCCAGCTTCCTTCAATGCGTTATGGATGCTCAGCACTGGAGATACAAGATGAAGACTAATAACATTTTGTTCGTTTATGTCCCCACGGAGCTCACAGGAAAAGGGAAAAGTAGCTGGTGCAGCGTAGCTGGAAAATTGCATAAGAAATTATATGCATGGGTTCCAATGGTGAAAATATAAAAAAGTTATGTGTGCACAGGAGTATTGGCTGAAAGGTGACTCTACTTTGAATGTAGGCCATTAGACTGAATAGAAATAAGAGGTACAAAGGATTTCGCAAGAATTTCGAGTGAAGGGGTCAGCTGCAGGAGAAACATTCAAAATAAATAGGCTTCAGAATTTTAAATAGAGAAGTCAAATTGCAAGATTTGCATTTTAGCACCTTGAGATGATTGAGTGGCTAATGGTGTAGAAGGAAACACTGAACATGCAGAGATACAGTCTGCTTTAGCCTCTAAGACAGGAGATTTAGAAAGGTTCAGAAATGTTCCTAGTAATGTAACTTCAGGTGCAAAAAGAGAACTCAGTAGATGAAACAGCAAGGTTGCACTTCATAATAGTATTCATTCATTTATCCATTTGTTCAACAAAACTGAACAAGATACATTATACGTCAGGGGCTGTGTTAGGGTCTAGGAACAGAGGGGTGAGGTGAGTAAGTTAACTGTGATCTCTGCTCTTGTGCAGCTTTGAGTCTGGAACTTAGTGTCACACCTCATTAGTTAGCTATGAAATGAATCTACTGGATTCTGTCCAGAAGCCAGAGAAACAGAAGTGAAAGACATGGCATGGCATAGAACAGAGAAGAACGAAGTGTGTCAGGGCCCATTCCCATGGTGGAAAGTAAGAGCTGCTTCGTGGGACTGTGCTGTCCGTGGTCCGCGTGTAGCTACAGGAGAGCATCGTGATGAGAGATGTACCAAGCACTGTGGGTCATGGTCAAATGAGTGTGGAAAACTGCTTGTTTCAAATATCTCACTTTCAAGTCTCCCTCTACTTAAATCCATTGGTTATGGTTAGGATCTGGAGTGTACCCCAAAGCCTCTTGGGTTGGAAGGTGATTGGATTGATGGTGTTAGTGGATTCGCCGTGATTTCCTGTGCTGTTGAAAGTCGGGGCCTCAGCAGGACGGGCAGAGGTGTGGAAAGTCACGCCCTGGCCCATTCCCAGCTCTCTTTTCCTTTCTGCTGTGATGCCATGAGCAGCCGTTCTCCATCAAGCCCTTGCCTCAGGCTGCCATCGCCCGCTGACCTTGGGCAGACTGAGAGCTCTGAAGCATGACCTAAGGTAAACCTCTCCTCCCCTCAGCTGTGCATGGTGGGACTGTGTCCCAGCAACGAGAAAGCACTGGCACCGTCCAGGACGGAAGTCAAGCTCTGTCCCTCCCGGGTGCCTTCCCTATACTGCTTACCACTAGCTTCCCTCTTTTCCCCCTGGTGCCTCCTTTATTTTTCTTGCTTTTGAGTTTTTCTAATTGATTCTCAGAGTTATTTACTTTTGCAGGGGATAGATTGCTAGTTATTGAATTAATAGAATGACATTTTACTAAGGCACCTTATAATTTTAAACAGTGATTATTTAAAAGTGACTTAAAACAAATAGGAAGCTGGGCATGGTGGGACACGTCAGTAATCCCAGTTCTCTGGGAGGCTAAGGTAGGGAAATGGCAAGTTGGAGCTCAGCTGGAGCACGTTTAGAAAGCCAAAAAAAAAAAAAAAAAAAAAAAAAAAACCGAAAAGCAAACAAACAAACCAAAAAAAGGGGGATGTAGCTCAGTGGGAGGTCCCCGAGTTCAATCTCCAGTACCACAAAAATAAGCAAATAGATAAATAGGAACATACAAAACCAAATAAGATTCTCTAGCAAAAACAAAGTTTATAATCTAGCAAGGAGAAGAATATTAATAAAAATTTCACAGACAAATGCATTAGTACAAACTGGTTAGTTATATCAGACAGAAATTTAGGTAGTTAGGAGAGCAGTGTGTGTATGGGTCCAGAAGAGGTGCTGAAGAGGTGCTTCAGAGCAAGCTGGGGTGGGGTGAGTCGATCAGGGCTACCGTGATCAGGAGCATCAGTGCATTCAAAATCTCTTCTCACAGAGTTCTGGAGGCCAGAAGTACAAATCGAGATGTGGGCAGGACCATGCTCCCGCTTGAAGACTCAGCACCCACGGAGACAAAGCATTTTCACAGCCAAGTTTAGCTAGATAGAGAAGCCAAGCTGGCCCAATCTAAAGCCTCCCGTGGTTTCTCTTTGCTCTTATCCCGAGGTCCAAGTTCTCAGTATGGCAAGTCAGGCCCTCTGAAGGCTATCAAGAAGATGCTTCTGCCAAAAGGGAGATTAGGCAATGAGAGGTAGCTGTGGCCCCATGGCTTTTTGCCTCCACTTCAGGGTGGTCCCTTAGGATCCATGAATACAGTCACTTATTTGGCCTCAGAGAGGGAGCTGTGCTCCACGGAGCCGCCACGTTCTCTGCTTTGTGAGATGATAGATGCCTAGTGCAGCTTGGGGGGCGGGGGGAGAAGAGCTCATTACCTCCTAAATTAGGAGTTCAGAGTGAATTAAATTATTACCTACTGGCTTCTCATCTTTTGATGATGCATGTTCTTAGGATTTTTGTTTGTTTGTTTGTTTTCGAAACCCACTCTAAAGCTACAGAAACTGGACTCCTTTCTTCCCTATTTGGGTATTTGGAAGTTCAGGACTACTAAAATGGTGTTTTGTTTCATCTTTGTCTGTAAGGAAGAAGGAGCAAAATCAATTGGAAGCCAATGTTGGCATACTTCATTGGGCACCAACAGAGATGGGGGATTGTTGATGGCTGTGTGAGAGGATAGGAGGGCAAAAGGCTGAGAAAGTAGATTTACCAGGCACAGAAGCTGTGAAGGATTTTTTTTTTTTTTTTTGAGATGAGCCACATAGCACATCGAAGCTATTACGTTGTTAGTGGAGGGAGAGTCTGGCGGGCTGTGCAGGCGGTACAGAAGTCCTTCTAGCAAGCTCCCACCTATGCTTGGGATTACAACGTGGCTCCCAGGTTCCTCTGTAGCTCTGATCAATGGATGCAGCCCAGGTGGATGAAGCTCTGAGAGGCAGCTCCCTGCACAGCACCTTCCACCTGCAGGCTCAGCAAAGCCTCCTCTGCCAGGTGAGGCGCTGTTTTGCCATGGATAGTTCTGAAGAACCAAGAGGTAAGTAGCTTAAATGAGATCATTCATTCATACATTCTCTGAGATTGATGGTCCCGTTCTCTGCTGCAAGAATGTGAGGGTCCAGTCTTGAACAAGATGGGCGAAATCCCTGCCTTCAGAAAACTTCGAAGTACAGATAATTTATATCTACATGAAGAAAAAATAAGTCTATAGCAGGATTGTTGTCATGGAAACAATATGTGGTATAATGTAGTTAAGAATGAACAGAAATTAATTATAGATGCTGTGGCCAGGGAAAGCCTCCTGGTAGAGGTGGCGTTTGAAGAGAAGATGTTTGATGAGCCGGAGACAGGTGTGGGGATATCTGAGAGACGCATCTCAGCCAGGAAAACTGTCAGTGCGAAACATCCTTTGTGGGTGTGAGTCTGCTTGCTCAGGGTTGGAGAGAAAGCCAAGATGCAGGGGAACAGCATCCGAAAGGCCTCTTAGTTTGGGGTGGTTCCAAGACGCACAAGTACCAGACATCACACACACAGCACAGTGACTCTGGAGATCTGACGTTGCACAATGGTGGGAAACAGTGGACCTGCCTCTGGAAGTCTCTGCTCATGAGTCTGGTGTGGGGCCTGGAGGCAGAGGGGCCAGCAGCTGGGAAGAAAATGGACATAGGAAGTGAGACAGAAGTGACATCCTTGGCCGGAAGGGGAAGCTGGAGCCTTTGCCATGGAGTTGCAAACTCAGATCCAGGACTTGGACTCATCGAAGGAGACTTCGTAAGAGAGTTGCTGCTGCCCTGTCACCTAAGCGAAGCAACAGCAGTGACAATGAGTGTGTGAGCTGTGACCGCTCTCTACTAGCCTTCCACGTGTCAGCAAAAATCCCAAACCAAAACAAAAAACCACTGCTACTTTTTTTTCACTCTCACCATCCAAGACTCATGCAAAATACCTACTGTGGCCAGTATACTGTAGAGCTACTCAGAAAATCCTAGAAAGTCTGCTTTGATCTTAGATAGGTCAGCACAAAGAAAGCACATACTCTATTCTTTGACCACTCTAATTCGCTTATATAGCTTTTCATCATTTTTTACTTTGCACAGATGAAAGTAGGTGGTTGTTTCCATCTAACACAGAAGCAAATGTCCATCATATAAAATGAGGAACAATTGTGCCCTTTCCTTAATAGTATTAAAAAGGTTTCAAAATTCTTTATCCATCTCTGGGTGATGTCCATTCTTTCTGCAGCTCGACCACATTCCTCTTTTGATACATTGTGTTTAGATATAAGGTTAATTACCATTAAACACATTTTATGTTAATAGTGAGGAAATGGGAGAGGGATAAAAATAGTTCATAAATATGCAGATACACTCGTATTAAAATGTGAAATACTCTTAACTATTGCAGTTCTTGTTGTGTGGTTGCAGCTCAGACTTACATTTCTCTTTACCACATCAATTCCATGTTCTCTTTGCCCTCAGCAAACAGATTGACTCCTTGCAGTTATGTACCTGGTGGGGGACTCAAAACCTTACTCCTGAGCACTCTGGGACATTGGCAGTCCTGCCTGTTTTGGGTCAACACGTTTCATTTGACCTTAAGTCAGACGCTAGGAACTCCTAAAAAGCACACTCGGGGAACAGTTCCTTCCAGTCACACTCCACCTTATTTTGTTCATGTAATAGCAACGTATTTTCCTCTAACTGATCAGAATCAATCATGCCAGCTAAAACAGTAGCACTTTTCTTTGCCTGTTGGTCAGGGCAGGAGAGACACTCAAATGGCTGACTGGAAATGTCAGCTGTTAGTTGCAGACAACTATTTCTGCATCCCAGTGGCAGCATCCTTCACTCCCTAAGATGCCAGAGGTGCAGGGTTCAAAGTTGCAAGCCAAACTTGAATCCAGGCGAAGGGAAAATATGGGGGCTGTTGGTTGGTGTGATGGTGAATCCTAACTGTCAAATTTATTAGCTTGAGAGTCACAAGGAGATTGGTGAAGTACATTCTTGTGTGTGTCTAGGTGGGTCTTGAGGGCATGGACATGGGGACTATATTGGGCACTTGGCTCTCTCCTCTCTGATTTTTTCCCCCTTTACTCTACTTCCTGGATGCCATGAGGTAAGCAGCTATCCTTCATCCTTCCCCTTGAGCCCAGTGTTTCTGCTTTGAAGGCAGCTAATAATGGACTAAAACTTCTGAAACCATGAGCCAAAATGAATCTTCTTTCTTTTGAGTTGTGGATGTCAGATATTTATTTCCCAGCAATGGGAAGGAGACTAATACGGCTGATGATTTAGCATGTATACTGAATAACTAGAAGGCATTATCTTAGCCTTGTGAGATTTGACCCAGCTAGTGCCTGAGTTAAGTCTTCATACAAAATATTTCAGTTATTTATTGTTGGGTGGTGCTTACCACAGTGATAATTATTTTATTCTTATCTCTCACCATGTGGGGCATTGGTTTGACTTAACTGGGTGGCTCTAGCTCGGGGTTTCTCGTGTGGCTGCAGAAGCAATGGGGAGAGAATCATCCTAAAGTGCCCCTCAGCACAGCATTAGATTCTGCATGTTGACGGACTGAGTCAAAGTCTGCACCTACATTTCCTCCAGAAGTTATTCATGTATTTGTAAATCTATCTTGGGGGAATGCATTTCTTTTTTGACTTGGAGGTGAGTTTCCATGTGGCTTGGGCTTCTTCCTAGCAGCCTGGCTGTGTTCAAGGATAAGTATTCCAAATAACAGGAAGAGGAAACTCCTAGTGTTTAAGGTCTGGACTTGCATAATGGCAGGTTATCCTTCTACCACATTTTCCTTACAGCTCTAAGGGTCGATGCGTCCTTTGTCTTTGGTACAATTAAGATCATGCTTGATTTTCTTGCCACTGAGACTTTCTTGGAAGCCTTCTGAGCTCTTTCCCCAAGTGAGACACTGTGTGTCTGTTTCCACAAATGACATGTCCCAGAGGAAGCCCTGCCCTTTTCACTACAAAAGGATACAGTACTGGTTATTGTTTTTTTGTAGTTTAGCGTCTTGCCCCATAATATGGTATATTACCTACTAACTAAATAATTTAATGTTTTACCTCATTGCAAATAAGATTTGCGATATTGCCTTAATTTTTCTGATTTTTGAATAACTAACCTAATCATACATCTCAAGGCTCTGGAAAAATTAGAGAAAACAAAAAACCAAATCCAACAGAAGGAGTGAAATCATAATGATCAAAACTGGAATTAATAGAGACTAATAGAAAAATGCACAGGATCAATGAAACAGCAATTTTGTTCTTTGAAAAAAAAAGACTAAGATTGATAAACTTACACCCAAACTAACCAAAAGAGAGAGGAGACCAAAGTGAGTACAATTAGAGATGAAAAAGAGGATGTTACAACAGACAAAGCTGAAATCCAGAGGATTAGCAGGGACTCATTTTAACCTATACTCTAACAAATTAGAGAACATACACTAAATTTTCAGACAATATGACCTACCAGAACAAAAGCTGAGCAACTGAGCTAAGAAGATACATTTTTCTCCATTTTATTGATACATAGTAGTGCAAATTTTAAGGTTTACAATGAAGCTGAGGATTTTGTGCACCCACGGATCTTGTCAGGGTGACAAGGACTTTCCCACTCTCCCTTTGTCCCTCCCCCTCCACTCCACTCCCTCCCTCCCCGTCCTACCCGCTGTTTCACTTTGTTTTTCGTTTTAAGTTCCATAAGAGTTGTCATCTGGGTCTCTCACATCAGAGAGACCATTCGATGTTTAACAACCAACCAGCTAGATCAATAGCAGTCAGTGAGAATGGAGAAGCAATTAACAAAGAAAACCCAGGAGTGGATGGATGGGTTTACTGATGAGTTTTCCCAGACACTTAAATAAGCACTAGTACCACTGCTTCTCAAATTATTCCAGAAAATAGAAAGGAAAGAAATCTATTTAATACGAGATTTGAGAGATAACATTGACCCAAGAGAAGAGTAGGCAAAGAGCATAGCAGGCAGAGACAGAAGAGGACCAAAGGGTCCCAGGTGGGAGTGCCTGGGAATATTTTAGGAAAGGAGAGAAGCACCATGTTTGCAATATTTCCATAGACAATGTCAGAGAGGCCTCTGAGGACAGAAAGAATGAAAATGGTGTCCGAGGCCACTTCATGAATGGAGACATGGGCAGGAGCAATCTCTAAAGAACACGACTCTTTGTTGGGCATATGATTGGGGGCCCAGGGTGATCTCAAGGGGGGTGAGTGATGACCACACCTAGTTGTGGGATATTCTTCCCTCTAGGTAGGAGTTTACCATATGGCAGGCAGTCAGGTTAGCCTGGGGTCACAGAATTGAATAACATATGGCCCATGCCCTCAGAGGGCTCATTGTGTGGAATAGAGAAACGGCTCTTTGGTTAATTAACGTCTGGCGGCTTAGTGGAAGGTTCAGGTAATCATGTACAGGGAACAGATAGAAGTCCGTTCAAGAATAAGACTTGGAGCTGGGAAGTGGAAGCAAAGGGAGTACTTAAGAGGGCTGTTAATTCATTTGGCTGACAAGCATCTATGGAGAACCAACAGCGTGCCCAGGTATTTTTGTGGATTTTGGAGATAGAGTTGCTCAAGGCTGGCAGTGTCTTCTACCTTCATGGAAATTACAGTAGAGTGGAAAGATACAAACTGCAAAAGCCAAGCAATAACAACTAATACCACCTAACATTTATTTAGCTTTTAGTCATGTATCCAGCACTATCCTAAGTGCTTTTGATGAATTAACTTGATCTTCTAGCATGCTCTTCAGATAGGTGTGGTTATTTCATCTCTTTTACAGATGGGAAATTAAGCCATAGACAGAGAGATCGCTTCTTGAAGTTGTGTAGTTAAAAAAATGGTGAAAGTAGGACTTGACAGTCTGACTCCAGAAACCAAGGTCTCTTCCATGTATCCTCTGATCATAGACTAAAGAACCTTCGGAGAGTGGGACATCAAAGAAGAGACCAAAACAGGGCAGGAGGGTAGAGATTAATTGGTGGTGGTGGTGGAGGTGCTGTGGTAACAGGATCCTCCTGGAAGAGCTTACTGAGGAGATATTTGAACAAAGGGGAAGATTTGGCCATGAGGTGGTCTGCACAGGAGGGCCTAACAGCTTCCACCAGACCATTGAGAACGAAGGGAAGAAAAACAACAAAAAACACAATTTGCCTCCAGGCTGGATGTATGAATCAAGTGAGAGTTGAGATGGTTGCTTGCAACCATGTGGCACCAGGGAGATGCCAGCATGCATAGGTGCCCTGGACCCCAGCCTACCACAAAGCCACCCAACTCCCAGCCACTTCTGCCTATGTTCATTGGCCCAGTGTTCTGGCTGGAAGGCTGATGATACACACAGGCGGTATGGGCTCTTAGCAGGTAAATGTGTATTTCCTAGTTCTGCTAGAACTGGAAGCCAAATATCGGGCACCAGATATGAGGATCAGGTGTCTGTCAAATGCATGGGTGTTAAAGCTTGTAGCAGAGCATGGAGGAGCTCTGAGCTAGTGAGAAGGCGAGAAGCCCTTTTCTAGAAGGTTTAGTGGGAGGCCAGGTCTTTGGAAAGAACTCTGGCTACGTTTCTGAGAAAACAGATGGGAAAACAAAATTGCAATTGCAGAACTGGACCAGGATTTTGGAGATCTGAGTATTTGCAATGTTTCAGCTACCAGAATGTTGTGCATTCTTGGCCAAGTCATTCTCTCTCTCTCTCTCTCTCTCTCTCTCTCTCTCTCTCTCTCTCTCTCTCTCTCTCTCTCTGTCCTATGCCTGTCTGTAAACACATGAGTCTAGGTTTGAGTAAACTCTACAGTTTCCAGCAGGTCCCTTGTTCCCAGCATTCCAGTAACCAGTATGTCGGCTGAATTCCACCCGAATAAGGTAACTAGAAAGTAAGAGTAGCAATAAAAAATAGTACTTCTATATAAGTGGATTGTTCAGTATTCTCTAAGTACATCCAAGTCTCTATCCTGGAAAGAACTCTGAACTTTGTAGGATTTAGATGTTTTTATTTTGAGGATAAACACAATTTTGGGTGAGGAAATGTACACACCAAGATGAATAAGGAAGCTCCGTCGCCTGACTTACCACTGCTGAGCATTTCTGCAGGTGATAAGCCTGGAGTTGGGCAGGGGTGCCCTACCTGTCTCTCCAGATTATAGTTCTTAATAGAAAACTCTTTTTATCCCCCCTGAAATGATTACCCACATGGCATTTAGCCCAATCATGCTGTTGGGTTTAAGAAATCCCACTGAAATATTTTCCTGCATTCCCTCTGAAGCCAGGATCTATACTCAAGACTCAGAATCCAGTTTGGAGAATAGAATCGAAAAGCACAGATGCTTTGATTCTTGCATGACAGGAGAGCAGATGTTGCTATAGATACTGCATTACTTGCTGCATTTGGTCTTCTGACTTACAGGCTGCTAACCATTCCTATCATAACTAATTGATTCTTTAATTACAGAAGCTGATGGCCCACTGGCCACTTGGCTACTTAGCCTCAGGCTTAGCAGGCGGGGGGAGGAGACTTTGGCATCCGGTACAGGACAAGTCGAGGCAGAGAATACTTGGTTTGGAGATTAATGGGATGGATGGATGTGTTCATCCTACTTTGATATGTGATTAGGTTATTGCTGACCATCCTGGTGTAGGACACCTTTCAGGGGAAACTGATTGCTGGCTGTGTTGATTAGTTTTGCATCGTGGTGTGGAAATGGGTCTGGGAGAGGGATATGAATGAATCCGTCCTATTGTGTCTGCTATTGGAGGCACATAGGCAGTGGGGGAAGAATGAGGTTGGAAATGTACAGAGCCAAGAATTAAGACATGGAAAGGTTTTCCATCATCCGAGATAAAGAACTGTTGGTGAGGATCGACCTGCTTCCTGTCAATGCCTTGTCTGCCTGAAAATTCCCTACTTGGAAGTATGATGCAGCAGGGACCACTATAAAAAATCACATACTATTTTTTCTCTCATTTTTGGTGAGAGAGTTTCTTTTTGGAGGGAGCTGTAGAAAACAGATTTGTCACAACTCCTATGGTTCTGTAGTAGAGACTTGTGACAGCTTATATATGAAACATATTATAGATCTATCACAATTTGACTGTACTCACAAACGTTTGTTTAATATCACCAGTATTGGGTTTTGAAGCTAAAAGAAGCTTTTTAATGTATAAACTATTTATGAAATTGTTTTGCTCAAATAGAGATAATTCTAGTGATCTCTGTATAGAATTCTACGGAATAATGCTAAAACATTTGTGTCATATTTAAAATCTATCAGAGTAAGTCTCCAGAAGATTTGGAGTATTATAGACGTGCTGAGGGTGTGGCTTAGTGATGAGAGCCCTTGCCTAGAATACATGAGGCCCCAGATTCAATCCCCCAGCACCACATCACAGCTGGGTGTGGTGGCACACACCTGTAATCTCAGCACTCGAAAGACTGAGGCAGGGTAGCTGTGATTTTTAGGCCAGTATGGGCTCCATAGTGAGTTCAGGACCAGCCTGGACTATAGAGACAGACCCTGTCTCAAAAAGAATCAGACTTGTCCTCCACCAAGGAGTCATGGGGGCAGAGGCGATGCTTGGGGAGAGGAAGGAACCAACCTGAGAACACTCAGAGGTAAATGGCTTGGCAGCTGAAGGTGCAGAAACCAGAGAAGCTGAGGTCTCTGTAGGCTCTCTGCCAGCCTCCCTCCTGTGCTTCAATGAAGAAGACCAAATGTGGGGCCACGGTGAGCTGTCTGGATTTTGGAAGCAAAGATGGAACCACCTTGCGATCCTGAAGGCTGGCTCCTGAGTCTACCCACATGCTGACTCCCTGCAAATTGTTTTCACTTCGATAATTCTGTTTCCTCATCTGGAAAGCAGAGAAAATGTGATATGCTTTCCACTTATGTCACACCAGTGCCTTTTGCATAATAGACTGAGTTATGCAGAATTTTGTGTTTTACTTGCCCAAGCATGAATGACTGGCATGTGCAAATTCATTCATGAACTCATTCAGTTATGGGATCATAAGCTCATAGTTGGAAGGGATCTTTGAAGCTTCTTCCTCAGGACAGGAAACTAACCCCAAGTTAACCCTTGTGTGAGTGAATACTGCTGTTGATACCTAAACACTCGCTCCTCTAGGTATTCTTTCCAATGGCTTGAAAAAAAAGGAGTATCAGTGGAGAAAGATATCTTTCCATCTGGGTGACAGTGGTTTCTCAGTAGCATTTTTCTTTTGTTCTAGTTGATCCGTCTTAAACTTGATTATTGATGCCCTACTTGGTCGATGTAGTAGCCACTGGAGGACTTAGAGGAGAGTATTGACAATGCCCTTAAGGAAGCTTCTAATGCAACTGAAGATATTGGATGAACATTGCTTAAGATCTATGCAGCACATAAAGAAACTGAGTTGTTAGAAGGCCCAGCCCTATGGGAGCCACGTGGAAGGTGTAAAGGGTAAATGCTGGAGACAATCAGAGGAAAAGGGAAGCTTGCGTGGGCTGAGTGGCTAGAATGACCTTTCAGAGGTGGGGTTTGGGGGCAGGGGTGGGTTATAATAAGCAAGATTTCAACAGGCAGAAAGGAAACAAGAGAAGAGAGCATGCTAGGCAGGTGGAGCAGTGGGAAAGTGCAGGGGGGCTGTGAGTTCTGTCCTCAGAAATGTCCCTGTGATGTAAATGGGGAAAGAACACGCACACACACACACACACACACACACACACACACACACACACACACAGAGAGAGAGAGAGAGAGAGAGAGAGAGAGAGAGAGAGAGAGAGACAGAGACAGAGAGAGAACTTGTTTTTGTGAGTGGCCACAGGAATATAGGATTTAATGAAATATAATGTACTTAGTGGTTATAATTATGGAAACTCAGAGTCACACATTGGCTGGGGGCGAACCTCTACTTTCATCTTTTATAATCTGTGTCCCAGAACAAATATCTTCATATTTCTGCTTGCATTGAGATCTGGAGTATCCCCCAAAGCTCTGTGTGTTAAAGGCTTGTTCCCTTGGGTGGCATTATTGAGAGGCAGTGGGACCTTCAAGAGATGAGTCCCGGCGAGAGGTTGTCAGCCATTGGAGGTGTGCTCTTGAGCGAGACTGTGGGGACCAGTGTCTTCGTCTTTCCCTCCCTTTTGCCTCTCAATCACCAGGTGAAGAGGCTGCCTTTCTCATGCAGCCCCATCCTGAGGTACTGTGTTCATTGAAGCCCAAAAGCAAGGGCATACCTTGGTCATGGCCCCGAACTTCCAAAGTTCTGACCAAAATAAACTTTTCCTTTGTTGTGGTGTTGGAGATACAACCCAGGGCATTCACACTGTGCTAAATCTCCAGCCCCTTTTCCTGTTTATTTGATACAGGGAAGCTTTTCATTTTAAAGGGGCTGACTACTTCAGTTATTTTCGTACAGCAATGGAAGGCTGACTAATACAGTATCTAAGCCTCAGTTTTTTTCATTGAAGAGCTGGAGTTGGTAATGGTATCTGGCTCATTCATGTTGTTATGAGGACACAGAGAGAGACGTTATACATTCAAAATCTGTGGCACATCTTGATCAGCTAGTGCCCATGAACCACCAATATCGTTGTTGGTTCTTTCCTTGTTTTATCTCTTCCCCCTTGGCAATGGGAAGCCACCACCCTCCATACAGCTGCAGTTAGAATATATATATAATTTTTCTTAGTCAAAATTATTCATGTTACTGAGACCCTAGTTGGCGGCTGCCCTTTTCTGATTGTTCCAGATCCTTTTCTGGCAGGACATGGTAATGAATGAAGAAAGGACAAGGAGATCTCGTAGTTAAAGGAAGGAGGGGAACACAGCACAAAGGGAGAAATGTGGAGTTGCCTCACAGCTCTACTGCTGACTGAGAGTGCCTCTCTGACTCTCTTGTGCCCCATTTTCCTTACCTGCTGAGTGCAAATCATCACCTTGGCAAGTGCTTAGGCCCAGGTTTTCCTGCACCTCTGGGGTGCCTAAGGGTCAGGCTATAACCCTCAGCCAAGAGAAGCACCTCTTAACCACTGCCACTTTGCGGTGTGTGAAGCACAGTCATTATTTAAGTGATTTCTTGTGTTTATTAGGTGCTTTTCACACTTTGTGGCATTTTCCCTGTGGTTATTTCACTTCAGTCTTACCACAGGAAGCCCCAGGAAGGTCCAGATGCTGCTCTTTCTCTCCTTTGGAAGAGAGGACAAGCGAGGTCTTCAGAGGCATCGCGGGACCCGTGTTCCCAAAGGTGCTGAGTCTCTTGACTTGGGCCTTGTATCCCTACGCCGATTTCATCCTAGGGAATCTTTAAGAAAAAAAAATCCTACATGTCGTCTTGTAAATTGAAAATTGTTTTCTTTTACCAAGTGAGATGATCTGTTCAATTTCTCTTCCAACAGCAATCTTTGTCTCCAGTTCCTCTAAGCTGTTTTTTTCTTTGGAGTTGCCAAAGTTTCAGGTTGCTTGCAGTACAAATACTAATTTGACTAATGAGACTTGAAAAATGATCTGTTCACATTTTCCAGCTATTACCTCAAAATAGAAATTAAAGAAACATGCAAGGAATGCAGTCAGTGTCAGTTATGTCCCTTACAGAAAACCCTAATGCCTATGACCTCTGGGAAGGTAAGAAGGTTGAGTAGGAATTCTACACTCCTCAGAGTGGGTTGAGTTGAAACACTTGAAAATGTATTTGAACACTTAAAATACTGATACTTTAAAATATAGCGTTTAAAATGTGAAGCCTAGGAAACATGGATTGGGTTTTGAATTGTATCTTTGTCCCTTACTGGGTAGCAGCAGGATAGAGGTCATTTAACCTTTCTGATTTGCAGAAAGGTTAAAATGGTGACGTTAAAAGTATCTACCTCATGCAGTGGTTTTAACTCTGGTATCTTCTCTCTGTGTTTGCAACCTAGCCATCAAGTGAAAAACGCTTCCCTTGTGCATTCATGCCATTAATCTCTGATAGAACGTTTCAAAATTTAAATGTTATGCATCAAGAATTTCTGCTTTGCGTGGATAATTTTTAAATAATTTTTTGACATATCACAATTACTAGGCAATTATTGTAGAATGTCCTTCATGAGGTTCAGAATATACTAAAAGCTCAGAGAAATTAGTTGCCGCTATCATGAGTTTAGGACCTAGAATCCTACATGTCTAAATGTGCTTTTATGTTAGCATTCCCAAGATTTCTGCATGTTAGTCCAGGCCCCTGGCTCCTTCTGACTTGTGTGTCTAACTCTCAGTTCAACATCATCCCTGAAAAGCTTGCAAGAATGTTGACCTCAACATATCTAAAAGGAAACTCTTGATCTTCCTCCCCAAATGGCTTGTTCCCCCGTTTTCCCCTTCCCATCAGTGACCCAGCCCTCCATCCATGGCTGCATAACAGTCCCTCCCGTGTGCTGCCTAACCACGCTGTTTTACTGTTGCCTCCTAGACATAGCTCAACTCTGTCTACTTTGACACCTACTGCTATCACTAATAACTAATCTTAACCATGATCATTTTCTCAAAGCAAATATACAGGTGGCCAACAGGTATTTGAAAAGTGCTTAAAATCATGGATCGTAAGGCAAATTCAAGCTAAAACCACAACGAGGGCTGGAGGCATAGCGCAGAGGTTAGAGCACTTGCCTAGAAAGAGCAAGGCCCCAGGTTCAATTCCCCAGCACCACAAAAGCTTGGTGTGGTGGTGCATGCCTCTAATACTAGCACTCAGGAGCCTGAAGCAGGAGTATTGCTATGAGTTCAAGACCACTCTGGGCTACCTAGTGAATTCAGAACCAGCCTGGACTACAGAGTGAGGCTGTGTTTCAAAGAAAAATAGCCCTGAAAGACCTACAATGATCTCATACCTGAAAGAATAGCTTTGATGACAAAGGCAAGTAGTGAGAATTATGGCAAGTGCTGCCGAACGGGAACACTCTGCCTTGTGTGTGGGATGTTCACTGGGGCAGCCATTTTGGAAAAGCAGTGCCGAGGCTCCTCAAAATTTTTGTGGGTTGTGCCAATATTGTGATACATTCTGATATAACATTTTAAACTTTAATTTCTATACATGTAGAATTTCTATTTACTGATACATAATGCTGCTCATACTTGTGGGATACAAGACAGTGTTTCAACCCATGTATCCATCAAGCAACGATCAAAGCACCCCATTCCATATGCTTTTCACCATCAGCGTTCATCATTTCCCTATCCTGAGAACATCTGCAATCCTCTCTTCTAGCTAGCTGAAAGGTGTCATGCATTATTTTTAGCCACAGTCACTCTAATTGACCACTGACACTTTTTTCCTCCACCTGTTTGTAACGTGATGATCACTAGCCAATATTTTCCCACCTCCAGGTTCTCCGTCTTCTTTCCAGTTTCTGTAAAACTCTACTCTCAACTTCTGGGAGGTCAACCTTTATGTTTTTTTTTTTTTTTTTCCAGAAAAACACCAGTGGCTGAGATCATCAGCTATTTGTCTTTCTGTGCCTGGCTTAGGTCATTGAACAGGCTCATCTATGTAGTTGAAAACAAAAGAATCTCATTTTTAATAGCTGAGTAATATTTTACTGTGTATTCTTGAGGTGCCTCAAACATTTGTGTGCCTTTTGCCCTGTAAATGTATGTTTATAACATGCTCAGTTTGCATGCTAAGACCGTGCATAACTTTGTGACTAAATACCTTGGGCTCCTAAGGCCTCCTAATAGGCTGTGTCACCTGGCATCCTTCAACCAGTGAGTGCTGGTTGTCATTCTTCCACATTGCACAGCATTTGGGGTGATCAGTGTCTTGGATTGTAGCCATTTTAACAGGTATCTAGTGTTATCTCATTTTGATTTTCAATTCTCTACTGACATACAAATGTGTGAAACATCTTACAATGTGTTCGGTTGCCACTGGGTTATCCATCTCATTGTTGAGAAATCTGTCTAGATCTTTGATCATTTTTAAATCTTGTGTTTTTTAATGTAAACTTTTAAGATATTTGACTATTTTATTAGCAATATAGCTTCCTTATCAGACACATATTTCTTGAGTATTCTTTGCTAGTCTGTGGCTTGTCTTTGAAATACCTTAACAGTATCTTTTACAAGTAAAAGCTTTTAATTTCAGTGAAGGAAAACCTGTCATTTTTTTTTCTGTCATCAGTTTTACTGTTGGCTTTGTGTCTAAAAGATTGTGGCCATCTAAGGCCAGCCAGATTTTTTCCTACATTGTCTTCCAGAATGATTTTTCATCTTATATTTAGATTTATAGTTCACTTTGATCCAATTTTTTTTTTTTTTGTGAAAAGAGTGAAAGCTATGTGTAGATCAGCAGTGTCCCAGAGGATGGGTTGGCAAAAGTGTCCCTGCTGCAGATGGCACGTGTTTGGAGTCCCTGTCACCTTTTGTTTCTTTCTTGTATTTTTCCACTGTAGAAGAAGTCATCAAAGCTCCAGGTGAGAACTAGTTCCTCTCTGTGTATATTCATTCCAGGGAGCTCCAGATTCAACTCCTGTACCATGGTACCACAGCAGTAGCTCTGAGATGTGGGTGCTAATGCTGGTGGCTCAGCCAAGGGTGCCAACAACTCAAAGTAGTCAGTTCTTTCCCAGAGGCACACCCAACCTCTCAGTGGGGTTCTCTTAGAAGGCCTTTCACTCTCCTTTGAGCAGGAGTAGCCTCTTCCCAGAACTAGGGTAGCAAACCAGCAAATGTGCTCTGTAGGAGGCTGACAGCTCCTCAAAATGTTAGCCCTCTCTTGCATGGGCTGATTGGGATGATGGAAGTAAAAACTGAATTCATTAATTACTGCGGCAGTGGTAATCAAATGTTTGCTGTGATCCTAGTCCTTTGCTATTGCCTCTTGATGTTATTTTAGTATTTACCAAATCATTTTAATGCTGCCACAAAAACTTTTGCCATAAGAGTGTTATACACTCAGTGGTGTTTACAGGTAGATTGATCTCCATTGGACTTTGAATTTATGTTGTACCTTTGGTCTAACTGCAGCATGACCAACCTCCACAGGGGGCCTGGAGAATCAGGGAATCTGGAAGCTATTGAGAAGGCATTCAGGATGATACTAATTTTTCTCAGCCATTTTTAATTCGAATTCATTCCAGTATTCTCTTTTCTGTTATACTCCCATGGTAGTATCTTTTAAGCAGATGTCTTCATCTGAGCAGGTGTCTTTTCTGAACTTTCTGGGCTGATTCTGAACTCACCCCTGGGAATCTGTCATTAATTCAGCCCATTACGACGTGTACAAAGAGTCTCATTTTTCTCCCAGCCCGCTCTACCAAACTCTTGTCTATGTTTAATTTCTGTCATTTGTTGTATTGGGTACTTATCCAATTAACAGATAATTCATAGAGGTCCTCATAGACTACCTTTGCTCCAAGTCCTATTGCATAAGAAATCTTTAGCACCATGTAAGTCCAGAGTTAGAAATACAGCCCAGTGGAGCTCACTGCTGTGATTGATGGTAAGCACGTATATGAGGAAGGTGTGGGGTGGTGGGGGCATCAGGGGAGCAGGAGTATCAGGATATTGGGTACCAACAGGATGGGTACCAGAGTGGAAAATGTCTGCCTCAGCCAAAGCTACTGAAAACCATAGAGCCTTGTAAAACCAGAGTCCATAACATTCGAACATCAGACACCCCACATCAGACTCCATGTTCCAATGACAGAGATCAACTCAGGCTCTCAAAGGCACAGCTGACAGCGTGGTTGAGATGGGCTGGGCGCAGACGAGGCCAGAGTGAATCTCAGGATGTTTCCAAGCTATGTTTTTGACCAAGAAGCCTCATGAGGACTCAAAGTTAGCTAAAAACACCAAGGAGAATAATTTTTTGAAGGACTTGCGATTTCTGTGTGGCCCCCACAGTCACATTGATTTTGAGTCTTGATGTAGAGTTTATGAAGCATTTTAATGTCTGTTATTACACAGGACTAATTCTGCAGAGTGGAAAGTATTATAATTTCTTATTTTGTAGGCAAGAAAATGATAACACAGAGAAGTTATATGACTTGCCTGAGGTTACACAATTAGGGAATAAATGAGCCAAGATCAAGCAAAGTAATAGGTAATTTAGAAGATTTTGACTTTTTTATTTACTCCAGACGCACTTAGTTCTTCCCCAATGTCTGATAGTGTTCTAGAAGCTCAGGGTGTGTTTGCAACTCTTAGAGACAAGGAGTGGGCCCTTCTAGATTTTATATTCCCTGATCTTGTATCACAAAGATTCTGATGAGATCTTGATCCAATGAGTAGAAGGTGGTTGTATGATTCACAGCAGGAGAACATATCCGTTTATGACGGAAGATGCTTTCCGATGACAGTTTATAATATTCAGAACTACAATAGTTTCAATGTTTATTGAGCACCAAGCACTGCGATAGATGCACTTTGGGCGTTATCTAATCTTTCTTCAACATACCTACTGAGTAGACAGTATTGCCATCAATTTGCAGGTGAAGAAACCGAGGCTTGAGGAAAATGATTGTGTCACATAGTCAGGTGTAGTAGGGCTGGATACATACCTGGGAGGGTGGAACTCCGAAGTTTGCGCTGTAGAGCTCACTGTTACTAGAGATTGTATTGTGTGATGCAGAAAAGAAGAAAAAAGAAAGTTAGGTGATGTGTCAAGAGTGAAATACTAAACTGGACTTCTGTGGGAATCTCGCACTGCTTCCTTCTCATCCAGATGTGCAGCGCCAGGCTGTGCACTTTGAGCAAGTGTGACACAACTTTGCTCTCGAGAAGGCGCTTAGGAGGCCGAAGCAGTTAAAAGGCAATTTTGCTCAGTGATCATTGCTAACCTGGTTGTCAAAGTGATTTCAAATGGATGAGCAAAATTCATACAAAGCAAATTCAAAAAGTGAAATATTTAATAATCGTACGATAATCATAATTGTCATGAAAATGTGGACCCCCAACTCCAGATTCCATAGGCAAAACTGGAAACGTGGTAAAAAAGCATCATTTAGGAGGAGGAAGGATGTTTGCCTTTTCACCGGAGAGGGAGTCATCATAGTTTTAGTCTTGAGGTTAATAATAAGAAAAATATAGTTTCATTTATTTGTATGTACAAGAGATTGAACACCAGAAGTATCCCATGGCCTCCTCTCGATACTCCAGTAATGGGAACGCGACCCATGGCCATGGAGACAAATGGAGTGGAAGATTGCCAGCCAACGAAGGACTTAACGTTAGAAGGAAGAAATGGCAACCGATAAAGCAAAGTACAGGACTATGAAAGACTACTAAATTGAATAAGAAATGAAATGAGGTTGGGAATTAAAAACTTGTTCTGAATATGCAGAACTTGGTAAGGAATTTAAAACCTTGCTATAAAAAGTGAAACCTGCATGAAAAAACCATAACCACAGCAGTCACTATCTCAGAAATAAAAAAAATTGCAAAGTTCTAGAAATCACAAAATCATTTGTTGAGTTTCACATTTATTTATAATAATTTTATTATGGTAAAAATTCACATTTCATAAAATTTAACACTTTTTGTAAATACATGAATTCCAAATTCTGTAACACATTAGAACTGTGGGGTTTGGGAAATTAGCGAGTCTCTGTGTTCATCCCTTTTTCAGAGGTTCACCCCTTTTCTGTCTGACCATTGCCTCTCTACCCTGATATTCATGTTGGGGATTTTTTATATTATTATTTTTGTGCATTTGATAAGAGGAACACCAACCTATAGCCAGTCTTTTGTGCTTGGTTCATTTCACTGAGCAATATTGACTCTAGGTGGCCTCATTTTCATTCAAATGCTTCATATCTGTCTTTATGGTTTGCATAGTATTCCATTGTGTATAGGTACCACATGTTCTTTAACCATTCCTGTATGGATGGGCAGGTAGGTTGTTTATAGAATTTGGATATTATGAATCATGCTGCTATAAACATGGATCTGCACGTGTCTCTTTGGCATGTTGACTTTATTTCTTTTGGGAGCATGCCCCGTAGGGCAGTCGCTGGCTCAAATGGAATTTCCATTCTCTGCTTTCTAAGAAACCTCCAGACTGCTTTTCATAATGGTTGTACCAGATTGTGTTCCCACCAGCAGTGGGGTAGTGTTCCTTTTTTTCTGCACCCTCAACAATTTTGAGCTTTTTGAGTTTCTGATGTAGGGCATTCTCACTAGAATATGGTAAAACCTCAGTGATTCTTGCTGAGATTTCTTGTGCAGTTGGTGATGTGTTCAGAAAATCCTTCCCTGTCCCTGTGTCTTCTAGGGTTTTACTTATTTTGTCTTCCAGTACGTTCAGTATTTTTGTTTTGTTGTCCAGTTCTTTGATCCATTTTGACCTGATTGTAGTGTGTGGAGACGGATATGGGTCTAATTTCATTCTCCTGCATGTGAAGGTCCAGTTTTCCCAGCACCGTTTGTGGAAGATGCTCTTTTCTCCAATGGATTGTTTTGGCCCCATTGTCAAAGATCAGTTGACTAAGGGTGTTTGGGTTTGTTTAGTATCCTCTGTTCTGTTCCACTGGTCCTTTTGTCTGTTCTTATAACAGTGCCATGTAGATTTAATCACCATTGCTTTGTAGTATTTGTTGAAGTCTGGAATTGTGATTCCCCCAGCTTTGCCTTTGTTACTCAGAATTGCTTTAGAGATTCTGGGTCTTTTCTGGTTCCATAAATTTCGAGGTTGTTTTTTCTAGTTCTGTGAAGAATATAATTGGTATTTTGATTGGTATTGCATTGAATCTGTGTACCAGCTTTGGGAGTATGTTCATTTTTGACAATATTAGCACTTCATATCTAGAAACCTAGAGTATCTTACCGTTTTCTAAAGTCCTCTTCAATCTCTTTCTTTAGGGGTTTGTAGTTTTCTTTGTATAGGTCTTTCACCTCTTTGGTAAGGTTTATTCCTAAGTATTTTATTTTCTTGTTGCTACTGTGAATGGGGTTGTTTTCTTGATTTCTTTCTCATTGGATTTGTATTGGTATATAGGGATGCTATTCATTTGTGAGTATTGATTTTATAACCTGCTACTTAACTGAATTTAGTTAATTCTAATAGTTTTGAGTGGAATTTTTGGCTCTTCTATGTAGAGCATCATGCCATCTGCAAATAGGTATATCTGTACTTCTTCCCTTCCAATGCATATTTCTTTTATTTCTTGATCTTGCCTTATGGCTCTTGTCCAGATTTCAAGCACTCTGTTGAATATAAGGGTGACAGTTGTCATCCTTGTCTTGTTCCTGAATTTAATGTGAATGCTTTCCGTCTTTCTCCATTTAGGATTATATTGTCTGAGGGGTTGTTAAAAATGGCTTGAATTATGCTGAGGTGGGGTTCCTGTATTCCTACTTTCTTAAGAGTCTTTATCATAAAAGAATGTTGGATTTTGTCAGCTGTTTTTTTTCTGCATCTGTTGAGATAGTCTTATGATTTTTGTTTTTGCATCTGTTAATGTGGTGCATTACATTTATGGATTTGCATATGTTGAACCATCCCTTCATATTTGGGAAGAAACCCTAGTGGTCATGCTGTATAAACTTACTTATGTTTTGCTGCATTCTTATGACAAGAATTTTATTGAATATGTTCACATCTATATTCATTAGGTATATTGGCCTGTAGTTTTCTGAGGTATTTTTTTGGGGGGTCTCTTTGTTTGGTTTTGGAGTTAGATTACGCTTGTTTCAAGAAATGAGTTGGGTTTTCTTTCAATTTCTTAAAAATGTTTGGTGAGCATTGGTACTAAATCTTCCATACATTTTTAAAAATAAACTTCTGCTGGGAGTCCATCAGGTCCCGAACTCTTCTTGGTTCACAGTGTTTTTAATTACTTCCTCAATTTCATAGGTGGATATTGGCCTATCTGGATGTTTAATTTCTTCTTCATTCAGTTTTTATGGTTTATATGTGTTTAGGAGCTCATCCAGTTATTTCAGATTTGTAAATTTATTGGAGTATAAATTTCCAAAGTAACTTCTTACCATCCTTTGTATTTTCTTGTTATCTGTTATAATGTCGCCTTTTTCATTCCTGATTGTACTGATGTAGGTTTTCTCTTTTCCGTTTTGGTGAGTTTAACAAGAGATTCATCAATCATGTTTATCTTTTCCAAAAATCAGCTTTTTGTTTCATTTTTTGCACTTTTTCTTTTGTTTCTATTTTATTGATTTGTGCTCTGATCTTTATAATTTCATTCCTTCTGTTAGGTTTGGGGTTGGCTTGCTCTTATATTTCTAGGGCCCTAAGTTTTGAGGTTAGATTATTATTTTGGGCTTGTTCAGTTCTTTTTATGTGTGCATTTATGAGAATGAATTTTCCTCTTAGCACTTCCTTCATTGTGTCCAAGAGATTGTGTTGTAATATGCTGCCATTGTCATTTGTTTCTGTGAACTTTTAAACTATTCCTTGATTTCTTCTGTAACCTAATGTTTATTTAGAAGAGTGTTGTTTAGTCTCCATTGGTTTGAATTGTATCTTTTTTTGTGTGTTGTAATTGATTTCTAGTTCTATTCCACTATGATCTGACAGGGTACATGGAATCATATCAATTTTCTTGTATCTGTTTAAGCTTGTTTTGTGTCCTAGAATGTGGTCTATTTTGGAGAATGTCACGAGGGGCTGAGAAAAATGTATATTTTGTTTGTGTTAGATTAAAAATTCTGTGTATGTCTGTCATATCCATTTCTCCTATGTTGTAGTTCAGATCTTTGTTGGTTTTGTGTCTAGTTGACCAGTTTTCTTGGGATAGAGAGGTGTTAGGTGTTAAGGTTCCCCACAATTACAGCATTTAAGTTTATGTGTTTTTTGAAGTCTGGTGGCTTTTGTTTTAGTCGTTGGGCGCACCATTGTTTGGGGCACAAATTTGTATGATTGTCAATTTCTCTTGCTGGATTGTTCGCTTTACAAGGATGAAGTGACCTTCTTTGTCTTTTTTGACCAGCTTTGGCTTAAAGTCCACTTTGTCAGCAAAGAGTATTGCTATCTCTGCTTCGTTTTTTTTTTCTCCTCCAGCTAAATGGAATATAGAACTCTAGCCTTAAACTTCAAGTCTGTGTTTATCTTCATGATTGAAAAGTGTCTTTTGCAAGCAGCATATGGTTTGATAGTATTTTTTAATCCACTTAGCCAATCTATGCCTTTTGGTTGGTGAATTGAGGCCATTAGAATTTAGAGTTCTGATTGATATGTGTGTCTTAGGTCCTGCCATTTTGTAGCCCTGTAAATATTCAACTCTTTGTTACTTCTTTCTTAGACATTCCCTCCATGAATGATGAGACTGCCACTGTGTTCTTTGTTGTAACTGTTTCCTGTTTCCCTACCCAGCAGACCTCTGAGAATTCTTTGTAGTGCTGGTTTGGTTGTCATAAGTTTCTTCGAAGTTTCTTTGTCGTGGAAGGTTTTATTTCATTGTCAATTTTAAATGATTTTTTTTTTTTTTTTTTTTTTTTTTTGCTGGGTGCTGGATTCTTGGTTCACAGTTCTTATCTTTTAAGTCTCTGAGGACTTCATTCCAGGCTCTTCTGGCTTTGAGGATTTGTGTTGAGAAGTCTTCTGTTACCCTGATAGATTTGCCTTGATATGTCACTAACTTTTTTCCTTGCATCTTTTAGAATTCTCTCTTTGTTTGTGGTTCCAGATTCAGAAGAACTGGGAAGAACTGAAAGTGCGGTGGGGAGTGTAGCTTCCAGATCTGTGGAATGCTTTAGAATATATGTATGGTTCAGAAAGTCAATAAAGAGGGGGAAGGACTTAGCAACCAAATAAAGAGAAGGTATTGGAGGGAAAGGAGAAAAGAGGGGAAAGAAAATGAGAGAAGAAAAAGGAAAATGAAGAACCCAGAAAAAAATTTGCCAGTAACAGGACGAGGGAAATTAGAAAAAAAAAAAAAAAAAAAAAAAAAAAAGAAAAAAAAAAAAAAAAAAAAAAAAAAAAAAAAAAAAAAAAAAAAAAAAAAAAAAAAAAAAAAAAAAAAAAAAAAAAAAAAAAAAAAAAAAAAAAAAAAAAAAAAAAAAAAAAAAAAGAGAGAAGAGAAGGAAAATTGAAAAAGGAAAAGAAAACAACAAAAACATAAAAAGAAAAAAGAACAAAGAAAAAGTTTTATAAAAGAAAAAAGAAAAGAAAAAGCAAAGAAAAAGGCAAAAGCAAAATAAAAAGAAGAAAAAAGTAAAAAAGAGAAGAAAAACAAAAAAAAAGAAAAAAATGGGCTCAGTTGTAGGAAAGGGAAGGAGCTAAACTTAAAAAACAAACAAATCATAAACCAAAATGCAACATCACAACAGCATCGCAGACTCCAACGCAGGAGATGGTGGTGTGAGGGGAGACTAGATTCGTGGCAAGTGATGGCAGCGGGCAGTCAGACCTGGGCTTATGTCCGCGGCAATCGATGGGCTGGCCTTGAGCTTGTGAGAATCATCTTGCCTCAGTCTTCCAAGTGCTGAGATTACAGGTGTGCGCCATCAAACCCAGCTAATTTGTCTGTGGTGTTGGAGAATCAAATCCAGGGCTGGGCACGTGCTAGGCAAGCACTTTAACCACTGAGCTTCACCCTCAACCCCTTTTTGCACATTTTGGGTCAATCACTAGGTGAAACATTGAAGATATAAATACGGTTTAAAAATTTAAATATTCGTTTTTTTTCACTAAAATAGTAAAAACATAAAAATGTCAGCAGTCAAGGAAAGAAGATATGATTAAAGAAAGGATAGCAAATACTCATTATAATAAAAGTAAAAGATGTTAATATCCCATTCAGAATTTACAAGTCACCAATGAGAAAATTTCCTGGCATAGTACCTACTATTTTTGTCTGTTATCTTGACATATGTATTAATAGTGCCTTCTTACTTCTACAAAATGTCCCGGTTGGAAGATAAATTATACAAAAGCAAATCTTGTAATATAAGAACTAAAAATAATAATACATATATTTATAGGTGAGTAGATAGATGTATAAGTTAAATCTAAATTTGATATGTCAAGGAGAATAAGTAAATGACTAATTTATCGTTCTGTGAGGTTAGTATCTAAAGATGCTAAGGGAATTTTAAATAGTTCTTACTGTAAAGCTAAGTCTGGACAAGGAGTTTGATTCATTCAATATTCTTTTCCCAGTCTCCAGAAGAATGCCTGGTGTTTAGAGACATTGAATAAATATTTGTTGGATAAGTAATATGAAAGTGAGTAGGAGAGCAAAAGATATGGCAGATGATGTGTCATATGCATACATTATTCAGATCACATGGATGAATTATTTAGATATTTTTATTTAAGGAATAATATATTTGCTCCAGACTTACAAATTTGCTCAATGTATAGAATTTGGAGAACACAGAATAGCACAGACTTACCCAACAAAACATACCTGCAGATTCACTATCCTAAAGTGACAAATGATAAACTCTAGGTATATTTTTTTCCATGGATTTATTAAAAGAATACATACTTACTGAAGCATGCTCTTAGGATGGGTGGATCATTAACTTTTCTCCTTGGCCCAGGAAAATAAGAAACTAGAACATTATTAGAACTCTTAGCGTTTAAGTCAGTTTTATTAAAGAAATACCAATGTATTCAATACACATTTACAAACCTTATATTCATTCCAGGCAGTACTCTAGGTGAGTGAGATAGATCAGAGAACAAGACACAGGACCCTGGACTCCAATGCCATGTTTTCATTCTCAATCTCTCCGAAATGGCTGATCTCGAGACTGTGCAAACAGGAAATGAAGGTGAAGGCAGACGTGTAAGCTGTATCTGACAGTGTTTTAGACACAACCTAACAAACCCCCAAAGCACTGGCAGGGAAATTCACTGGTTCAAAGAAATTATGAAAATCTCTGACCATTCAGCTAAGTCACCAGGGACTTTGATGATCACATGTGACAAAGAATGGAATCTTTATGAAATTAGTCCAGAAAAAAACCATTAAATAAGAAGCAGCAGAAACAGCAACAATTAGCAAGAACAGCAAAACGTGGGAGTGGATTTGATCTCCTGAGTTGCTACAATATTGTTAGAAGTACTAAAGGGAGTCCTTCAAACTCAGATGGAAGGACAACAGATAGTAACTTAAATCTACAGGGAGAAGTCAAGAAAACAGATGAAGTTACATAAAAGGCACCAGAAACTTATTTGTTTGTAACTTTTTTCTATTTTAATTAAACACTACAACATAAAGTATGTGCAGTATTCGTAATGATATAATTTTTATGACAAGAGTAATTCAAGATTGGAGACACGACGGAGCTCTATGGGAGCAAAGTTTCTGCATGCTGTTGGAATTATGTTGGTGGTGGACTGGTTCAATTTAAGATGAAATGGAGAGACAGAACCAAAAGTTATAATCTGTGTAGAAAATAAATAGAAAGTAGTACATGAAAATTCCACTTTATCAGTGATTACAATTTGCTGTAAATGAACTGATTTAATGTTATCAAAAGACAGATATTGGCAGGATGTATTAAAAAATGGCCCAACTCGATTTTTTCTTATAAGAGATACATAAATTTGTTGAAAAAGCATATTATGCTAACATCATTCCAAAAAAAAAAAATCTGGAAAGCCTTTACTGGTATCAAAGAAGATTTTAAGACAAAAATTATTACCAGTAACCAGTAATAAACTTTTAAGATGATGAATCTATCAAGATTCACCTACTATAAACACGTGTGCACAAAACAATAGCTGCAAACAATGTAAAGGAAAAAATAAAAGACAGGATTAAAGGGAGAAATAAACAATAATTTGAAGATACTCATAGTCTCCGATACCCACTTTTAACAACAGAGAGTGCAATTAGGCAGAATTAACAGAAAAACAGAAGACACGAATGAAAGTGTAAGTCAGCTAGACCAAATACACAGCTATTTATAGAACTCTCCACGCAACAGCACCATGACACACAGGATTTTTTTTTCTAAAGAACATATGGAGCATTCTTCTGGATAGATTTTAAGTTTGGCTTTAAAACAAATTGTACTAAGTGTGAGTGCTTTCTGCATACATGTAATTTTTCACAATGAAATGAAATTAGAAAAATCATGCAAAATGTAATTTTGGATATTCTAAAATATGTGGAACATATTCCTAAATGACCAGTTAATCACAGGAAATACGACAAAGAGGATGTGATAAGGAAAATTTGAAAACTATAAGATGTATAGAAAAGAAAACATATTGCACTAAATCTTAGGGGATACAGATAAAGCAATGCATTATAACAAATTTCTAACTGAAATTTCCTATTTTAAAATGACTTCTTTTTTGGAATTCTTTTTGGTAGAGTTTTGATATTAAAAATAATCCTGAATGGCAAAAAAATAGTTGGGAAATACTGTCTATTTTATGGCACAGATGGTAAAAGGCTACTAATTTTCCTTAAATATTTAGTGAAATTCACTTATAAAGTCATTGAAGCCTGTGGTTTTATTTGTAAAATGTTTTAATTAAATTTGTATTTATTTTGATGGATGCAGAATTATTTATTTAAAATACTTTTGTGAGAGACTTGTTTTATATAAATTTCAAAAGTATTGTGATAAAGTTGTTCTTAACATCCTGTTAAGAGTTTTCCTGAGGAATGATTTCTAGTAATGTCCTCTGCCACTTGGGTTCTCAGTAAAATTAAGAAATATATACTAAGACAGAGTTAAGATGGAAAGACAGTTTTTGGGCTAACTCTTCTAACAGGAGAGGAGAAAGAAGAGGGATTAAGCAGAAGAAGAGGGATTGGCAGATCACAGATTGACGGTCACAGGGGTTTTTACTAGATGAAAATGGTTAAGATATTTATTCATATATGCTCAGCCCGTGACCTGGAACATTCCTGAAATGAGTGTGACTTGGGCTTAAAATTTGAAGTGGTGCCTCGAGGAGTTAAAGTTTGAATCTCTCAGGTAATTATTGTTCAAATAACTAGGTAGTGAATCTCTTTTTGAAGGTGGAGAATGGAGCATACTTTGGTATCTGCTAGAGTCCTCCCCTTGCAAGGCATGGATCCACTTCTGCATATATATGTTCAGAGCTCAGCTCTTCAGAGATCTGTTATGTTTCTCTTCTTGTGAAGAAACTTAAAAGTAGGAATTTAGTGGAATGCACTACAATCCCATCATAGCTCTGGCTTTTGTGACTTTTGCTGGAGCTTATCGATGATGCCTTGCTTAACAATGCATTTTAAATCCCTTACACTCTCAGGTACCGCTGCTACCAGTAGCATGACCCAAACCTCATTACTAAAGAGTCTGGAGCCATACACTTCTCAGGCTGGGATTGCTGCTGTTCTCTTTTCAGAACCAAATAGGTAGAACACGATTGTGTCACAAAAGGTACAGAAGGCAAGGTGTCGCTTTATTCCCGTACATGTTTCTTTCTGCCCTCAAAAGTTACTTGTCCTCTCTTGCTGACTAAAATGAACTAACCCTGAGAAAATGATAATTTGTTTTGATTACTGGCTTTTGGACATCATAATTAAATAGCACTGAAGAGAAAGTTATAACTTTTCATCTCAGTGATACCCTTTGGAAGACTGTATACCCTTTGGGAATCAGAGCCACAATTCTGAAAAAGTCAACAGCTTCATTTATGGGTAGCAATATATATATATATATCTTACTGGGTTATAGGGAGGGATGATAAATGGAATTATTCTTGCTTATTTCCCTGGGTTATTTGGTACCGTGTACTTTCCTTATTGGAAACACAGAACTATGTGAAAACTTCTGACTCAAATCATATGCAATGTCCTGTGGTGTGGTATTTCTTACCTGTGGGATATTGCCTACAAGACTATATTATGCCTGATCCAATATAGCACTTCAGTTGAGACCTTATCCGACGATTCAAAACAGAGCGTTGGCTCTACAGGTAAGCAACATAGCATGTGATTAGACCAGTGAGTCTCATAATAATAGATCTGCTCTTGGGTTTCTCTCCTTTGCATTGGAAAGACACTACCTTGTATGAGATTCAATACTGGTTCATTAAGCATAATAATGGTGTTAACTCAGGCCCTGAGGGCTGGAAAGGCAAGCCTTACCTGAAGTATGTCTTTTCTGGTGAGCACTCTGAGGACTACCTACAGATGTGTCTAAACTACCTGTTTGTTGTTGTTGTTGTTGTGTGTGTGTGTATGAAGGACCTGTCCTGGGTCACTAAAACATTCTTTTAAATTTTTTTTTATTGCATCATTTTAAAAAATCAAGAGCAAGCCAGTGGCCTGCAGCAGCCTGGACACACCTTTTCTAGAAGATTCACCTCGTCTAGGCACTGTCAGGGTGAATGGGATTCAATTTAGTCACTTCACCACCACAGCTCTTGCTGTTCTTTTCAAGGAGCGATGCCATTCCAAAGGCTCAGCACTGGCCTGTAAGCATAGTTTGGACATTCAGAAGTAGCCACAATGTAAGGTCAATGTTGGGTTTCCCCCAATTTTATTTATACATATATATGTGAAGTTTTGTTAAGGGATGGGTAGTATTGTGGGATCCGTGCATAGCTCCAGTTTTGTCACTGTGGTCATATGTCAAGTGCCATTTGTGCCAGCCCTGGGGGATAGGTACTAACAAGGACTGGCTGATGTCAAACAGCTGAGCCACCTTGTTTGTTTGTTTAGTATTTATGCTGTGGTATACATATTCTGATGAGTGTTAATGTATGTGTAACCTCATACATTTAACTCAGATTTCTTTGTCTCAAATCTTTCATTTTTTTTTCCTTCTGGCCCCTCACTAGTCAGCCAGGCTGTTAACTTTTGCCATTGGACCAGTCACTAATTTCTACACAAATGACCAACCCAGTGCGCCACCTAAATCTCTGTCCATTTCCGAGGTTTGCCATTGCCTCTGCATTTGCAGAGTGTCTCTGGAGGAAGGTTGCAGAAACATTTCTGAAGTTTGGGTTCGTACATTTACTAAGTTAGCCCACTTGGAAACCAAATTCAAGCTTTGTCTTACTCCTTCATCAGGCTCTAGGTATAAACTTAGGAATGAGTCTTGGTTCGGCCAGAATTGTTGACATGAGGACCTGGGTCGCACAGTTACTCAGTTTTCTTGTGCCTTCTGGACCTCCTCAAAGTTGAACCAAGATGTATACTTCCCTCTCATTGTGGATAACTAATGGGTCCACTTCATCTTATGACCTGGCATGACAATACTGGTTTTAGATGAAGGGTCACAGTGGTTCTTGGTGTGAAATATGTTAGTTTCAAGACTGGAAGAAGTCTCGCACATTTTTTTCCCTCCTTCTTTGAATTAGAGAAGGCAAGGGACAGAGATTGTTTTTTAAATTTTAAAGAGAATGTCATGGTGTGCCCCTGGTCAGTGGGCCACTAATAAATTTACTGAAGCAGCAGGTGCTACAGGTATTTGCTCCAACCCTTAGGAGCACAAGTGTCTCATGAAGGCCTTCAGAAGGTTGACCCTTCCATTCATCCTGCCTGACTTGTGTATTGTTTTTGAGGCAGTGGTTTAGTATAGTGTTCTATGGGATTTCTAGATGGTGCTAAGCTCTTCAGACTATATTATGGTGGAGAGTGGCAAAGTTAATAAAGCCCTAAAGCAAAATTGTAAATAAATATGATCACTGTTTCTTTTGAATGTGAACTGGTTTCCTTTGTCTTTACTGATTAGGTTACAGAAAAACATGTTTGCCAAGTTGATGATCATAGAGCGTGATCATATAGCTGCATTCATCTGCTATAGCAAAGATAACATATCTTAGAATTTTAATTAAGCTTAGTAATACTTGCCTGAGGTTGTGGAAGTCCATAACCATTTTCGAGGCTCCATCTGGTTTCTGCCAGCCTGGCACATTAAATCGAATATTATGACAGGGCCCATTACATCTGCATCCTCTAGGTCTTTGAAAATGTCACTGACCTCTGCCATACCTTCTGGGACACAGTACTGGCTTTCATTTACAGTTTTAGTTGGTATGGGCAGGTCGAGAGTTTTGTACTCTTCCCTCCTCATTGTAATATCCCTTACTACACAGGTCAAGAACTCAATTTGGAGACTACTCCAATTGCCAACTGTTGTTCCTAATTGTATATTCAGGGAATATGACCACTGAATAGGCCTACTGACCTTGTGGACCACCACAAAGTTGGATTATGGCCAGAACTCCACTCATTGCCTGTTGCTCACTTAACTCCATCCTAATATGGAAGTCAGAAGGTGCTAACACCAATTATGATCGTGTGTCCAACAGCCCTTGAGGTGTATAGGTATTGCCATTTCCCTTTGCCATAGTCCACAGTCTGGGAAGTCCAAGAGTATGACATCAGATGCCCAGCTACTGGTGAGGACCTCTTGCTGCTTCAGCACATGGTGGAAACCAGGACAGGATGGTGCAAACAGATAAGACAAAAAAAGCCAAAACAAACAAACAAACAAACAAACAAACAAACAAAAAACCAGGGAAGTCTCACTTCATAGCAACTCACCTTTTCCCCTGAAGAATAAGAAGGAATGGCTCAGGGGTTAAAGCACTTGCCGTAGCAAGTGCTAAGTCAAGCGTTAAGTGCCTGAGTTTGGTTCCCCAGCACCACATAAGCTGGGTGTGGTGGTGCATGTCTGTAATCCCAGCACTGGGGAGCCAGAGGCAGGAGGATTGCCATGAGACCAGGGCCAGACTAGGCTCTATAGTGAGTTCAGGACCAGCCTGGGCTATAGAGTGAGACCCTGTCTCAAAAAAAAAGGTATTTGCTCCATAAGAAAGCCATTATTCTCTCCTAATGATGTAAGCACTTCTTAAAGCCTTTCCCCTCCAGTGCCACCATGATGGCAGTGAAATTCCAACATGCCTTTTGGAGGGAATAAACCATGTTCAAATCGAGGATTATTTTCTCCTAGTGGTGTTGTTAGAGTAGATTCTGTAGGTCCCTTTGGGGTAAGACTAGAGAAATTGTTACACTGTGTACTTAATGTGGTGTTGTAAGGCCCTGGGAACCTGGCCATTTCATCAGTCAGTAAGTTCAAGGTATAAAAACTCTGAAATCTGAAAACTTAGCAGAAGACTGTGATTTTATTTTAATCGGAGCACCCTTCTCAACCTCATGTTCATTTATTCTTGCTTCTTTTGATAATATCTATCATAGCAAGTCCCCTTACTGTAACTTCTATGTAAGTCTCTCTTTCCATTGGTCATTGGTCTTTCTCTCCTTTCTCTAATTGATACCTCTAGAGGATTTTTCAACTTGATTAGACTTCTTATAGATCACACTTTGTCTTTTAAGAGCTGTGTTATGTGTATTTTTTACTTAATAAATTGTTGTCATTCTTGGTATTATTTTCTTTATAATTTATTAAGTTTTTTGGCTAGTCTTTGGAGAAAGATATGTAGATCATTTATTTTCAGGTTATTTTTCTCCCATTCTAACGGGTGTGGTTAAGGTTACAAATTTTCTTTTAAGTATGGAAATCGTTTTCATTATCATTCAGTTCAAAATACTTCTTAATTTACATTGTGATTTGTTTTTGACTTAAGGCTTATATAGGAGCGTACTGCTTAATGTCCAAATATGTTAGGATTTTCCAGTTGTCTAATGTTTCATTTCCATCATATCCAAGGAACATATTATGTATGAGTTCAGTCCATTGGTGTGTGTATTGAGATTTCCTATTGCCTACTTTCCTGAGTTCTTTTCTTTATGCCTTTGCAAAACTGTGTGATTATAATTCTGAATATACACTTTGTGTTTTTATGTGAAAAATTAATTACAGAAGTACTTGTTTTTTCCCTAAGACAATATTAGATGAAAAAATACAGTGCTCATATATAACTCTTAAATATTCTACCACGTAGTTCCATCACAGTTCTCAAAATGGCTTATGGAGGTGATAAAATCTTTTGATTTTCTTAAAATATCAATGTTCTATTTTTTATTCCAGTTGTTCTTGCCACCATATCTATTTCTCATCTTAATCATCTCATTAGACCAAATATGCACCTTGCTTCTTCTTGCATTCCACGCCCTCTATCCGTGACCCTGCCCATGACCCTGCCCATGTCCCATGTGTCTGGAAGGTGCGATCACATCTTCCCTCTGGATTCTAGTTGGTACTTGTTGAGTGATGTGTCCTGGCAGGAGATCAGAAAGATGATGATGCTTTTCCCCTCTGGTGTTTTTCTCCTCCTTGCAGGTTCAGTACAGGCTAATATCATGCTTCAGATGAAAATCCAAGCTCCTGTCAAGGAAGGCTTCTCCATTGGAATGTGTCCTTTCAGGTTCTAGGGACCATCTCCTTTTCACTCCCCACAAATTTGGGACTAGGCCAGCTCTTTCGGCATTTATCATGGTTGTTCAGGGGGAGCCGTCTGGTACTCTACCAAATACCACCTTGCTCTGTTACGTTGATGGCATTATGCTGAATGTTACGATGAACAGCAAATAGCAAATACTCCGCTTGTCTTAATACAACATACCCAGGTCGGAAGATAGAAGACCAGTCCTGATAATGTTGTATACTGTCTGTGTTGGTGAGGCTCCTAAGGCGGGCTATCAGCCTATGTTTGTAGGCATCACGTCATTGAAGTCAGACAGGCTGCCGTGCCTCACATCACACGCACAGCCCTTTGCTGTCCTCTTTGTTGTGTTTGGCAGGGGACACGCATTAGGTTTGGGCTTGCCCCTCTGATCTGCTTATTGGGTAGCCCACAATGGCGACAGGTTTGAGTGAGACGCAGAGCGAAATAAGGCTTCGCCACAAGCCTTCTGTGTTGAATAAAGTGTAAGAGGCCTTTGAGGCGCTGTAGCCCCTGTGGTAATGGAAACATCTATGGCAAATAGGAGCCTCTTGCGAGCACAAGACTTGCTTCACATTTGGGTTTTGGAATGAGGCCTTCTTCTGTAACAATCATCCACTATTTTAAAAGCAAAACTCGACCATGTTTAGGCCTGAATGTCTATCTGGGAGATGGTAAGTGACTATGAGACCTTAACAGTTATCATGACTTTGAAGTGATTTGATTCACCGATGCATAAAACTAGCTTATGGGGCAGCATTTCATTTTAAAGTGTAAGTGAAATAATGGGACTGAAATTGTTCTGGAAAATACAAGTAAACTGCACCATGGGAGGCACAGACTCCTCTCTGTTTCTTGGTGACGCTCCCTCAGGTGTTTGGTTTCCTGGGGAGTTTTCTACAGCCGGTTAGGGAGGAGAAAAGCATAGCGTGTTTCCGTGATGCATCTGCAGTGTATGACAGCACAGACTGGTCGTGGGTATTAGCTGCTTGTCGGCCCTTCTCTGTGAGGCCTTTGAAACGGATAAAGAAAAAAAAATGTTTCAATAAAACCTCAGGTGCAGCATCTGGCTGTCCCCCTCACGAGGAGGGGGGCGTCTGGACTGCAAGTCCGCGCTAACCCATGAGCAAGGTGAAAGCCGCAGCAAGCCTTGAGGGGAGAGAACAAGATCTAAAGATTGGAAGCACGTGGCCGATCAGGGAGGAAGGGACTGGGACCTCTCAGGATGGGTAAAGGGAGAGGACACTTGGAGTCCATATAAACTACGACCAGAGGCACTCATTGCAGAGGAAGCTCTTATTAGCCGGATGGACTGGATGCTAGTTAACCGTTTTCCCTGGATGCCATGGCGGGTCTGCCATGTAAACAACCTAGGCACAGCAGTGGGGATGGAGACTTATCATGGTGTCACCATCACAGACCCCAACTCTTCAATGCCATATTTCTGTGCCAGCACTGTGCCAACCCTTCATTCTGGATAAGGTACCAATACCAAGAAGTAGGAAGCTCTCTGGTAAAATATTGGTGTCTCTCCTTTCCTGTGTCTTAGCAGTGAAAGGCGGAATATTTCAGGTGTGGATTTGCCTGCCTTGTTCAGACTGCTTTGTCAGTACCCTCTTTGTACTTTGTAAGTATGTGAATAACTACTGCTTTATCCCTACCAGGGTAACCGACACACCACCTCCTCTGACTGGGGAACTCATTTTATAATGAGGAGCAGAGAGCCACCGTCGTATATTCATGATCTTTGTTGGTATTACCCGTGTCTCCACTACTCAGAAGCAACTTGCTTGATTAAAATTATAAGATGGCAATTAAAAGCTCACTTACAGTGTCATCTGGAAGCAATACTATCCTAGAAGGTGTGAAAAATTTCCTAAACTAGAAGCTGAACTACGTAGTCAGAGTGCATTCGCCCAGGCAGAAACGAGAATGGACTCCCGCACTATTCCACCTATGCCACCACTCATTTCAAGAGGTTTTGCTTTCTGCCCTGGTAACCTTGGTCTTCATGGGTTTGGGGATACCGGGACACCAGGAACAGCGATTCCACCCATTATAGTCATGGTTCTTGTGATTCGTTAGCTGAGATGTTTCTCTCTCCTTCTGGACTTGTGTTGAAGAAGCAATAGGAAGAGAAGATTCCCTCTCCTACCAAGCAAGATTGACTCCAGTTACCAAATGAAACTGGATTTCTGCCATACTGTAGATCCTGTTTGGAGTCTGGGGTATTTACTGAGTTGTCTCTTAGTTTTCTCAGGCTTAGTAATGTTGATCAGTGGAAAGTTGTGGCCATCTCATAGTGTTAGACCTCTTGAGATTCAAATTTTGCGGAGTGAAAGTTTGGTCAGAATTTCCATATTCTTGGGAACCTGGCAGAACGTAAGAGGAACAGGAAAAATGTGTTGGAAAAGGTGGCTATGATTACAGAGCCTAAATCTGTGGCCAGTGCAGAGGTGGGGGAATGAAACAGGTTCTGAGACAATGAATTGCTTCTGTTTTTTAACCTCATCTTTGACCTCAAGTGCTTAAGTGTGCAGAAGGCTGGTGGCTCATGTTTCGATATTAAGTGAAAGTGAGTTAACATCACCAACCAATGACAATGGTAGAGGAAGGGATTTGTGCATCTCCTGGATAGAGATCAGAAGCTTTCCAGTGACATGATAGAGAAAAGTAGCTGCTGCTAAGGTTCACAGGACTAATATTTAAATGTTTATTAATTTCAGTGATATGCCAAATACCATGCACTGTTCTGGAAATGCAAAGGTTAAAGAAAAATAGTTCATGCCCTTTCGACAAGCCCAACATCTGACAAATAAAGGGAGAAAAGCCTTGCTACTAGTCCTACCTCACAGCTGAGGACTTTAGTGTATTTCTTTTCTTTTCCTTTCTTTTTGGATGATATTAGGAAGCTGCCTTACTCTCGGGATTCACAACGGTGGGATCCTAGCTAGTTATTTGACAGAAGAGACACATGGTACTAGCATATCTATTTTGCTCGTTCCTTCCACTGTGGTGGCTTTGGAGTGACACTATCCCCAAAGCCTCACAGCTTGTGCCACAGTGGAATTCCCATACAGCACTTTCTAAGGCTGGCAGTTGCTTTTTCTTTTTCTGTTATCTCATCAGGCTTGCAGCAGTGGCAGTGATTTTTTTTTTTTAAACTGACTCCAAGATTCAGTACCATCTTGGAAGTATTCCTATACTCTGTCCACTTTTTAGAAATTGTTTCTTTTCTAAATCTTTATTGAGTTAGTCTTAAGTTTTTTTTTTTCCTGCAACCTGAATTAATATGCCCATTAACACGATAGAAAGCATGGGTGAATGGATCATAACTGATTCAGGTTCTTTATTCTTGCTAGTGCTCCTTATGATCATTTATTATTTTAAATGATAATAAAGTGAACCTGGGCTGATCACGTTCTCCCCTCGCTCTCCTCCCACTCTTAGCACTGAAAATATTTTGAGCTCAGGTGCTGAAAACTCAAATGAAAATCCTGAATTATTTGTAAACTTTTCAAGTGTCTTAGTATAAATGATTAAGTACAAATTATTGAAATATTTTATGAAGTTTTGACACAAGTGTGTATGACTCTGTGTAACAGATACACATAAAATAATTTTCCCTTTGCTTTTATCAGTACTGAATACTCTTATTCTAAGAATAATATTTTTGTTCCCTACAGCCTTAAAATTTTTTTTATGTTTCAAATTTACCATTCTCCTAATTACCAGTGAAGTGAGATCTTTTCCCATGCTTGCTTGTGAGATGTGCGTTCCTCTTGTGACTCCTTTTTTTTTTTTTTTTTGCATCTTTGTTCATTTATTGATCTAGGTCTTACGGCTCCTTCATGGGGATTGCTACAAACTATTCATAGACAAATGTAGCAAATGTAATGTTTTTAATACTGGCTGTAATTGTTATTCTGAGCCTGACTTTATCTTTTTTTGTGTCTCAGTGTTTGGATTTTAAAAATAAGATTGTGAGTCATTGAATTTGTTGACCTCTACATTTTATTTATTATTTTATGCTCGGAAGGCTCTTCCTCCTTTGGGGATTAAATTCTGATTCTGTTCTCTTTTCCTCAGGTTTTTCTAAGGTGTAATTTTTTATTTGTAACTCTTTAACCCATCTGGAATTGATTTCTCTGCATGATGTGAAGAGAGGGCCTAAAATTGATGTTTCCCCCAAATTGCTATGCAGAGGTCCCAGCACCATTTGTTAAATAATTCCTCCTTTTCTCATTGATGTGCAGTGTCTTCTTTATCATGTATTAAATTCTCACATATATTGGGTCTACTTCTGGGCCATTTATTCTGTTTCATTGATCTGCAAGTCTCTTCCTGTGCCAGCGTCTCACTGTCAAGAGAAATGGTTTCAGATATGTTTATAATAAGAAGACATGCGAGGGAGAGAGGAGCTGGCTGTTTGAAGCCAATTGTAACATTTTCAGCAATCAAGAGAAAATTATATTCTTTTTTTTCACGTTTCTCGTTTCTTTCAGGAAATAGCCCATTTGAGAAAAGAAGGGACAAATATTAGTCAATAGAGTGTCAGAAGTTAAGGGTGAAAAGTGTTAAAAAATATGTTTTTTAAAAATAAGCATAATTCTCCTGGCCTGAAATAGTTGCTTCTATAATTCAGGGGCTGCATCTGAATCTTGAATAGCTGATCTTGTTTAATGTTCAGATGATGTTTTCGTGGGACGTGATTGTCATGACCCTTGTCATGTGCTTAGAATTTCTAAGGCCTCTGCAGCACAACCAGGACTCAACAGATATCCAGCAATAAAGACCCAGAGTATAAACAAATACGAGTAAAGTGGGTGAAATGTTGGGAATCTGGGGTGGGGGGTGAGGAAGGGAATGGAAGGGTGAGAAGCAGGGGGCAGAAAAGAGAATGAGAAGTTGGGATACATATGTGCACACAATTTTCGAGTTTAATGAAACCATTGTGTAACACGTACACACACTAATAAAGAATGGGGGAAAAGAGAAAACTGTATTTTTCAGACTTCATTCTCTGTTGCAGTGTTAGAAGCACAGTACTCATCCCATCCTCTATAATAAGGCAGGGGACCCCAGAGTGAGCCCAGTGTACTGTGTAACAAGTTATCTGTCACCACGTGGCATCCTCTGTTGACCTTCTCTCTAGGAACCTGCTCCATTGCTTTAAGAAGCTATCACTCACATGCTGCAAACTCGCTGAGGGAAAAAGCCAGTGTTGGGAGATGAGATGAAGAACCGTCTCAGACTATTCCTATTGCTATATGAAAATGCCCAAGACTGGGAAATTTATTAAGAACAGGAAATCATTTCTCTCAGTTTTAAAGTCCATGATCATTGTGGTGTCTAATGAGTACCCTTCTCCACTTATAAGATGATACCTTGTTTCTGAATCCTTGGATGGGTGTGAGCAGATGGGAAGAGGGGGGAATTATTTTTTTTCATATAGACAAAGGGAGCCCTTTTATAAGGTACTTATCTCACATATAGTGGAAGAGTTCTCAAGGTCTACTCGTGTTTTGGATCCAAGGTTTTTATTTTTTAAAATTTACTTTCATATACGTGAACTATAGATTCAATAACACATTAAAAACATGTGGCTTGGGGATCTTTGACCATCGACACTGACGTTGGCCTCTTTTTCCTTCCCTCTTGCCTTGGTCCTGTGCCTTCCCCCCACCACCCTCAGAGATTCTCCCCTTTCCTCACAGTCCCTTGTCCCTCTTTCAGTGTTGTCTCACATGTTGGGGCCTTTTAATTTATTTTTGTCAATTTTAGAAGAGGGTCACCCATTAGTAGTCTTGTGTGTTTGGTCCATTTCTGTGAACATTACTGACTCCGTTTTCTTTCAAATGCTTTATATCTGTGTTTTTAAATAGCTACATAGTATCCCATTGTGTACAGGTACCATATCTTCTTCATCCTTCCTCTCTTGACGGGCAAGTAGGCTGTTTCCAGGATTTAGCTATTATGAATTTCACTGCTATCGGCATGGATATGCATGTATCTTTATGGTGTGCTGATTTTACTTCTTTTGAGAACATGCCCGGTAGAGCTGCAGCTGGATCAAATGGAATTTCTATTCTCAGCTTTCTACAGAATCTTCAGACTGCTTTCCATAATGGTTGAACTAGGTTGCGGTCCCACTTACAGTGTAAAAGTGTTCCCTTCTTTCCACAGCCCCACCAAAAATTGTTGTGTTTTGAATTCTTGCGATTACATTAAACTAAACAGCTTTTGCATAGCAGAAGAAACAAGGTGAAGAGACAGCTCATAGAATGAGAGAAATATTCACCTTCTAAAACCCCTTGATATGGTCACATTGCTTATTAAATTTCAGCATGAATTTTGGATGGGACACAAACATTCAAACCACGGTGTTCAGCCCCCAAATTCATGTCCTCCTAACATACAGAATGCATCCATCCCATCTCAGTAGCACCACAAATGTTAACTCATCCCAGTATCAACTTTAAAATCTAAACGCAGGGTCTCATTAAGTCACCTAAGTCAGATGCGAGTAAGATTCCGGGTATGGTCCGTGCTGAGGAATGTTCTCCTTTCAGTGTAAGCCTGCAAAATCAAATAAATTACGTGATGTTTCCAAAATACACTGGTAATCCAGGCATAGGATAGACATCCCCATCCACGAAAGGAGAACTGGATAAGACGACAGGGGCTGCAGACTCTAAGTAAAGTCAAAACCTTTCCAGGCAAACAATATTACATCCGAGGCTTAAGGACAAGCCTACTTGCTCCAGTTCCCACCTTCCAAACATAAGGGGTTGGTGATGGCGCCGCAAGGCTCCAGAGAGCCCCGTCCTGTTGTTTTGCTGGATACAACCCATACTGCAGTTTTTAAAGCAGGGAGCCCTTTGCCTGTGGCTCTCCTAGGCTGACCCTGAATACTGATTGCTCCACTGTTCTGGAGTCTCAGCAGCAGCCCCGTACCACAGCTCCGCTCCGCATTGCTGTACTGGGGCGTTCTCTCTGGCAAATTTGATTCCTCAGTGATCTCCAAGTCATCCTGTGAAACGTAGCTGGAGTTAGCCGTGCCTCTGTGCTCATACATGCTGCAGGCTGGCAGAGTTACCACCATCTCGAAGGCATCAAGCTTAGTACCTGTGCACTCCATAGAAGCAGCCAGATTGTAAGAGGACTTATGTGAGCCATTTAGGGAGGGCCCCAAGGAGTGGAGAGGGGTCGGAAACTTGAAAGGGGGGCTGGCTCCTTCCTGTGAAATCACCTGGCTCCCAGGACCCCAGCACACTGTGCCTGAAATGGCAGTGGTTTTCTCCAAAATGCACCTACGTTTTTCTTCCATTATTCTGCAAAAAAGCACCTGGCTTCCTTCTGTCTATGCTGGTCTTATCCGAAAGTGGCTGGACAGTACACTTGTTCCCTCCCAAGTACGTGGCCAGGCTGCAAAGTTTTCAGATCTCTAAATTCTGCTTTCCTTTTGATTATGCATTTCATCTTTAAAATTAATTTCTCTCTTCTTGTATTTTACCATAAGCAATGGAGAGAAGTGAAACAGGCCCTAAACACTTTGCTTAGATATTTGGTCGGTCAGTGTCCTTGTTCATTGTTCTTAAGTTCTGCCCCTCATGAGGCACGGAGATGTGAACACCGTTCAGTGGGATTTCATGCCACTTCAGAATGAGGGTGGACTTCCTCCCAACTTCCAATAAAATATTCCTTGTTTCTACCTCAGACTCATCAGAATGGCCCTTCTCGTTGCCACTCCTGCAGGCATTGTGATCATGATGTGTCTAGAGATAGGCTTGAGAACAATAGGGGTTCGTTGAGTTCAACTTTACCGTGGCTGTCCTCAAGTCTTACTCTCCTACTTTTCAACTCATTTCTCTTTCTACCATTTAACTCTAGAATTAAACATCACAGCACATTGAGATATCTTCGCTTGATGTGATGAGCAGAACTCTAAGATTATTAATTTCCTCCCTTGTAAATATGATGAAAGATCACGTTAAGTTAGGTTATAGGACAGAGGTGACCTTGCAGATGTCACTGAGTTGACCAATCAGTTGACTTTGAGGTTGAGAGATTACACAGGTAGGTCTAACGTAATCACGAGTCATTTAAAACCAGGTGGTTTTCTCTGGTTGGTAGCAGAAAAGGAAGCAGAAAAGAGAAAATCAAAATGTAAGAAGGACGTGATGCAATGTTTCTACTTTGTAGCTGGAGGGCCCACGTGAGAGGGGGCCATCCTCTGGGATCACCGTGTGGCTGCTGGAAACAAACAGGGACCTCGGTCTCACAACTGAAGTAACTTAACTGACTACTTAGGTGATGTTAGCAGTAGGTTCTTGCTCAGACACTCCAGGTAAGAGCTCAGTCAGTTACAGCAATTAGTACTGTGCAGCATTAAGATCCTCACCATGAATTTTATTACTAATTTTCCATCTCCAATAGAATATATGCCTTATTAGAAAAAAAAAAACATTTTCTGCTTTGGTCACTGTTAGGTACCAAGAGCCTACAATAGCTTCTATTCCATTGGAAATCTTCAGTATGTTTTTCTAAGTGGGTGAAAAATTAGCTTAGATACTTCAGGTGTCTGTTTCAAATAATGTTGATCTGACCCATTTAGAATCAAGTTGTTCCAGAACTCCTCATGACCGCATGCTGTGTCTGATCTGTATGGGAATCATGCAGATGATGACCTGTTGGACCTTTTAACTCATACACTCTGATTCTCAAAGTGTGTGTGGGAAATATTATTTATTCTTTTAATTGATCTATTCCTAACCTTTGCTGGGTGTTTTCCATGGATGCATTTTTCTCAATTAACCTTCCCACTACCATATGACATAGATGTTGTTACTTACATTTCACTAATGAAGAGCTGGAAGATCAGAGAAGCGAGCCCCGCCTTGCGTGACATGTAGAGGTCGTGACTACAGATATTTATGAACACAAAGCCTGTGTCTTTCCATTGTAGCATGGCAGTAGGAATGTAAGTCCCATGGGCACTGTTTTGTCTATCCTTGCATTTTTAGTACTTGACTTATATTGGAGACCAGGGCACATTTGTTGAGTAAGTAGGTGAATCAAAGAACAAATGCATGAATCATGCTTTCTCTCTAGTTCTGCTTCAGAGGAGGATATTTTCAATTTTCCTTCAAGTGACTTTGATTTAGGTCTTCCTCGGCATGTTTTGGCTCACCTTTTACTTTATTCTAGGTTTAGGAGAGACGATAGAGTATTCTAACTGAAAGAGTTCTTAGAAACTAGATGATTCTGCCTCCTGCCATGAAGAAATTCTTTTTATAGCCTTCTGGACAGATGGTCAGGCAGTCTCTATCTGAACACCTCCAGTCACAGAAGACAAACAGAACAGGGCTCTGTCTCTTTCAGTGGGGGGAGGGGGGCAGTTCTCATAATTAGAAACATTTCATCTGCTTGAATGAGATTCCACTGTATCACTAAGGATTGTTTCACATTGCAAGAAACACAGAGCACAGCTGAAGACTGTTTTGGAAATAAGGAGAATTTATAAGTCAGTAACTGAGAAGTTCAGGTACAGTTCGGATGAGAAGTTCACGGCATCCTCAGGGCTCTGACCTCTTTGTCTAGCAATTCTTGGTGCTATAAACATATCTTCCAGGTGTTAGCACCTTTTGTGGGCTAATTTTTTCTGCCTAACACAAAAAATCAGCAAGAACACCTCCTCCTCCTCCTCCTCCTCCTCCTCCTTCGAGGAAAAGAGCTTTCATTTCAGCTGACTATGCTGGAGTGAGTCGTAAGACTTACTACAACTAGGCAGGTTTAAGATCTAGGAATTCATGAGCCCAGGAGGTGAAACATAGTGACCCGGTTCCAAAGCTACTGTGGTGTGGGAGCGTAACAAGGTGCAAGGGTCCGAGTGTGCTGAGTGTGACGGGAGTGTAATGAGCACTGTTGGCTCCCCTGCAATTCTCCCGGCTTTTATTCCCATGCCTACCCCTCTGCCACATAGCCTCTGTGACTCAGAGGAAGCTACTTTATCCCTGGGTGAACTCTCCGATTAACTCCTGATTAGCCCAACCTAATCAGTGCATGACACTCCCTCGGTGACTGTGACCGATCTGAGCTTCAGCCATAACCTTAGTTGAGCCAGTAAAACAGAGGGGAAGGGTTATATTCTGTGCTTATGGAAGAGGTTTTCCTTTCTTCTTAATAAAGGTGAATAGGAAAGTGCGTTATCTTGATCACTGTCAGCAACCATTTGTGGCTCTGGTGGTGTCTGCCTTAGAGCAAAGCTGGTGCTGTTGCCAGCAGAACGGAGATGGAGGACCTAGTTACGGGTGATCTTCTTGAGCTCCTAAGCATCTCATCCTCGCACCTACCCACAGCTCTCCAGTTTCAGCTTTGTAAGATGCTATTCGCATGATTTGTCATGTTGGGATTCTACTTGTTGAAGTTAAAATTAGCCTTTCTGACACAGGTGGAATGGAGGTTAGAGAGGAAACCAACTGGTAGGCACAACCTCATAGAATTCCTCTGTCAACTACCTGTGAGTAGGCTCAAGTTCTACCCCTCCAAAATGTAAGGATAAGTACCCTCCTGCAGAACCATGAACACGCCTCCCTTAGAGTTGTACCCTCTGAGGGATTATTCCCAGGCCCTTTGACACTTTGTCATGTGACATGACACAGGCCTCTCCATCTTCTTGGCAATCCTGCTCTGCCAATATATGAGGACTGCAGAAAGAAATATCATCTTCAAAGTGGGACCCAGCCCCTTCTGGATATTGTAAGAACATTATGTCCTGTGACATGTAATTCAGTTTGGGATAATGGGAAGAAAATTAGAGTAAGTGGGGTTGTGAAAGATTCAAGTCCAGGATTCACCCAATTTAAGCACATTTTTAAAACATTGTGGACCCCAATTTTCTTCTTGATAAGATGATAATAATTCCTGTTTACTTTTCAGTATTGCTGTGTAAATAGAGTGAATAATAGATGTAAAAGTTCTTCATGGATTATAAAACTAATGACTATGAGAAGCGATGATTAATGCATCTTAAGACGGTGTCAGCCTCCTGCAGCAGTGGTATTACACAGTTTAATTATACCCTGCCTTGTTTCAGAAAGAATTTCAGGCATCTTACAAGAGAACAGAAAAAAGACAAGGTAGGATAAATTAGAAACAAGATTTCTTTCAAGAAAGGGAAAATAACAGTGTAGCCAGACATTGAAAACCTTGCCAAGGAGAAGCACTCTGTAAACATTTTTCAATAAATATTTGAGTTGATTAAAAAATATTTTCCTCTAAGTTTCTCATTTCCTCTGCATTTTTGACCTCATGACAGGTGCCTTGTCTTAGTCATTATTCTGTCATGAGGACAAGATACCTAGAGGCCAATATAAATACAGAAACTGTGCCTGTTATGCAGTTCTCAATTCCCATGAAATAGGAACAAATGTAGCCTCTCTGGGATAGCTTTTTCTGAATTTCCTAGCTGAGGAGACACATTATTATCACATTTACATTAATATTTCAAAAGTCCCATCTACATAAATTACATTAGCATATGAAGGACCTTCGGTCTTCCAGATGTGGCTCTGCAGGCTTAGATTCACTAAGGGAGCTTCCTGGACTATCCCAGACTTCCTCCCCATATTAATGGACCACATACCCCTTTCCACAATATCACCTTTCTCATCCCTAACTGTCCAATGATACAGAGGGAAGAAATAGTTTTCTTCCAACATAGATCAGGGCCACCTTCCAGGTCCATTTTTTCTTTTTATCAGATTGATGATTGAGCCATCTCCTCCTTTCCAGGAAAGTCAGCCCCAGATAGTGAGACATGATTTTATTCGCTGGTGCCAACAGGACAACTATATCAATGTGTGTATGTTCGACCTGGCTACAGGCACCTTATCTCAGTCATTAATCCATCGTGAGGGCAAGATACCTAACACCCACAACTTAAGGAGAACTTTATTTTGGCTCCATTTTTAGAGGACTCAGTCCATAGTTTCTAGGCAGAAAGGGCCTGGTGGAAGGAAGGGCTTTGAAGAGAACAGCTGTTCATCCATTGGTAGCCAGGAAGCAGAGAGAAGGGAGGCGTCAGGCACAACATACACCCCGTCCTGCCCTGCATTGTCGACCCGCCAACCTGGCCAGCCCTACCTCTCTGCAGCACCTGAGGAATATAGCAGCCCCCAGTCCAGTTGCAAACACACAAGTCTTTGGAGGGACATTTTAGATTTAAACCACTACACTTCTAAAGTAAAATTAGTATTGTGCCGTAACTACATCTTCCTGTGCTACTAGCTGAACTTTTCTAATCTGGCTGATGTGCTCCTTCCAATCTGAGGGCAAGATGAGGTCACTCCTTCAAAACATAGGCTTGTTGAATAGAAGCATGAACAGAAGAAACACAGGATTTAAAATCTACTGGCAACCGGCACCAACAAAATGATTATCCCCACCAACACAGACATAGTAGCTACTGAATTATCTTATAAAGGGCTCATTTAATTGTTAAGAAAATGCTGCAAAAAATCTACATGTAAGAAAACAGAATTAGAGCAAATGACAACCCTTCTAGGTTGACAGTAGTGAGCTGGAGTCTGAAAATTTGGGGTTTAGATTGTTTTAATTGGAAGTTTATCACCCGACCTGACATTATTGCAACTGAATAGAACTTAATGACTAAAGGAATAGATGGATTAATTTAACAAGCTTCCATTGAACTCATGGTAGGTGGTAAGCCTTGCGTTAGGCCCTTCTGCCCTGTTACTTATCTTTCATTAATGTATTCATTAATTTTTCCAGTAAAATCTTTGCTCATATCATGTAGAGTAAATCTTCTTACCTGAATTTCTCTTTCAGGGATATTGCCTGAAAGATGCAAAAATAATAGGTGCCCCATGAATTTGGACACATTAAACAGAGGAAGGGTAGTACTTCCTCCCTCCCTACTGGGCTTCCAATCACGTTATGTATTATTGAACATTTAATTAGCCTGGTTAATTCCTTCCAAAGCCTCTCACAACTGCTGCCAGCCCTGGGAATCATGACTTATTTTGTCTTGGGTGGTTCTGTCACCTACACTTAGGGGCCTCTGTTTTGATTTCACCTATCAGATAAGGCAATAGCATCTGCCACTGTGTCACTGGGCTTGACGGTGGCCCTTGTAGGAAACTGGCACTGATGCGCTTACAGATGGAAATATTATCTTTATTTCCTAGGCCAGGGAGCCAGTTGAGGGATGGGACAGATCCCTGAAAACCCTAAGGAGTATGTGCGAGGAGGTGTTTGTTGGAGGTGTGCTGCGAAGAGAGTGTAAATCTGCCGGTTAGCTGAAAATGGATACAAATCAGTCCTCATTTATATTCATTTATTCCACAAGCAAGCAGGTCTGAGAGGCTGCACAGCACAGCACACTCCGGATGAGGAGAGAAAAAGCCGGGATTCTACACGGGGACTCCTTAGCTGTGTCACTAACTTACACGGGGACTTGGGCACCGTGTATGTTGCCTGAGCCTCAGAATCTCTATCCATATGGCATTCTCATTAATAACAGCCTGTCTGTAGACCAGTCATCTCCCTAAAGCTTGTTCTTTAACCTCAGGTTTACTGCTCGCTGATTGTGAAACACGGAACCTGTGGCTTAACCCTTTGGGCCTTACTCTTCCAATCTGAACAATGCAAAGAACGATCATGGAGTTGACTCTCCAAGCCTGGTGTGTATAAACAAGATTCCATCATCTGGGGGAGGGAAATACTTTTAACATTTGCATTTGCACAATGCACTGAACATGTACAGATTTTTTCATTGTTGTTATTGCATAAAGCACATAGTGTGACAACTATTTACATAGTATTTGCGTTGTATTAGGTATTAAAAATAGCCTAGAGGCATTTTATAGTATTAAGGAGGATGTGCATATATTCTATGTAAGTACCGCATCATCTTACATAAAGGACTTGAGGATCTGGATTTTGGTATCCTTGGGAGTTCAGGGACCAATCACCTATGATTGCTGAGATATGGCTGTATCTAATTTGAAGCACCATTGTGGAGACTGAGTGTGGAGTGTGATGTGTTCCATTCAGAACACAGTGAGCAGTGAAACATTAACTGTTGGCGTGGCTATTACTCCCTTACTGAGTCATCATAAGTCGCCAGTGAACTTTAAACAGGTTCCCATTTGAAAAAAAAAACTCAAAAAGTAATTGAAGCACCAATGGATAATAAAAATATATTATGGATTCAAAGGATCCTTGGTGTTAAATGCCTTTTCTGGACCCAGCAATACCCAAGCAACATAGAAATATGTTTGAACTGATAGAATTTTCTAGATTTTCTGATTCGGACCTCTTGTTTTATAGATGCAAATTCTGAGGCACCTCTGGGACAGAATTACTTGTGAATGTCCAGAGCTACTGAGGGACAGATGGGAACTGGAAATCAGATCTCATGACTTCTTTGCTGGTTTTATGTCTGTTGGTTGCATTGTCCAAATCAGGAAGCCAGAGTCAGAGTTTGCCTGAATCACCCTCAGCTGTATAGGTAGTGAGAGGTAGAGCTAAGACTCATTTATAATAACTCGCCTTTACAGTACCTTTTGGATGTGCCAAGGATTACTCTCAGCACTTTGCATACATCATATTGTCTAATTGTGCACCCGTAGGAATTGCTATTGGGACCCCACTTTTTCAGATGTGGGGGATGGAGCCACAGAAAAGCTCAGTAAATTTTCCAAAGTTGCACAGGAGGTAGCGTGACTAAAACACAGGCCATCTGCCACGAGGATCTGCACATTTCACCTCTGTGTGTCTTGAGTCTGTCCCCCAGTTCCTCCCCTTGTTTCCCCTGGACACCAGCAAGTTGGAGCCATCGTTAGAGAATAAGGTCTGATGACAAGGAGTTGCACCAGTACAACAGTCAGCCGCTGGCCAATGGGAGCGCATATCCGCTTGGAGGGTGAGGAGATTGAGGCTGGCAGGGGAGCTGGCGCTTATTCCGAACCCGTTACCCTTGAGTTCCAGTTGTATTGGAGCTTCCCTGATGAGCTGAGCTGATCTCCATTCAGGTCTGCTAGTGAAAGCGAAGTCTGACATGCCTTGAGGGCCACCGTGAGGAGGGGAAGAAACCAGTGACCGTCTGGCCTGGGCATGTGGAAGAAAAGGCGGGTTCATTGGAGAGCACCTGATGGAGACTCACCCACCCATTTCTCTGTCACCAGCCAGGTGACAGAGGAATCCGGCTCAGCGGGGGAGTATTCAGCAAAGGACTATAATCTAGAAACTCCAAATTCAATTCAAAAATCATAAAATAAAGTAATAACTCTGAATGCAGAGTTAGACTGTTTCAGTTCTAACCCAGATAATCCTAATCTGCTTCACATCACTTCAAGTGGCTGCAAGTTCCCTCGCCTCTTTGTGCCTGGGTTTTCTCTTATGTACAAGGGGATGAACACTAGTGGCTAACTCCGAGGGTTGTTGTGGACTAAACACTATTTGAGGCTGCCACAATCACACCTAACTCACAATCTGATGTATTTGGAGATGGGACCTTTGTGAAGTAATTGTGTCTATCAATAGTTAGTCAACATGGGGCTCTTGTGGTGGGATTATTCTCCTTAGAATCCCCCAGGTGACCAGAAAAAGTATCTCACTTTCTCCTGACCTCCTCCACCCTGTGCACATATTCAAGAAAGGCCATGAAAGCAAACAGCAAGAACGGGCCCATCTCCATGCCAGGAGAGAGCCCACGTCAGGGACTGAAGAGTTCAGCACTTTGGTTTTGGACTTCCAAGTTTTGAAATTGTGAGCAAATACATGTATGTTGTTTAAGCCACACAGTTTAGGGTATTTTATTAAGGAAGCTCAAGCCGACTGAGAGAGCAGTCATGCAAATAAAATGATATGATCTGTGTACTCTTGTCCAGTTCTTGGTGTATATTTCATATGTGATATAAAAATTAACTGAGGTGTACTGTATCTATGACATCTCTCAGTACGTATGGATACAGCACGTGGGGTACCTTTGGCTAACTTAACATTAACTACAGCAGAAGCGTCAGAACTGGCAGCAGCCATCAAAGTGTTGTCATACCTGAAGGATAGGCCTGTGGCAGCATCCTGAACTGTATCTGCACATCCCACTGAGGATGGACGCTGTCTTTCCCTCCACTTCTGCATCCTGTAAAAAAAAAACCCTGGTGGGCCAGCCTGGGCACCCCTGAAACAAGTAACAGACGTAGAAGAGGATGTAGGTTTCAATGCCAAGCCTGTAAAGGACAGCAGCAGAATGTGGGGGCCGCCTGCTGACCGGATTCTCCAGCTCTTTGGGACACACTGGGAGCCAGACTCCCTCCTCCATGTGGATTGGACATTCTTGGGCCATGTAAAAGCAACAGAGAAGGGCCTTACTAGGAATTCCTGGGCTCCTTGGTAATCTGGGTACATGGGAAGCTAGAAAAATTAATTGCACTCTTAATACAGATGTGACTTCATTTGTTCTGCAACGAGTTCCATGACATAATAGCTGGGACATTTAATGAGCACTTATGATGCTCCAGGCGCAAAAGCACGTCATTTACATAACTCAGTTCCTTTAATCTCTGCAGCACAAAAGGGGGAGGTTGCGTCTTCTGCAGTTCATGCAAAAGGTGACTGAGGCCCAGGAGGGGAAATCGTTTGTCTAAGGTCACAAAGCTACTATGCTGCAGAGCCAGGAACCCATCCTAAAGTTTGTGATAACCAAGGCCAGACCCTTCCCACTGTGAAACACAAAAGTGCTTGAAAATAGAGGGATAAATATTTATAGTAAACATATTAGATTAAGGGATGTACATTTGCATTAGCAAATTCTCTAGCAGGGAATTAACTAAATGATTGGTGTGAGCTGCCTTTAAGGGGGAAGGTTTAGTGGAGAGAGTTGGCATCCAAGTGCAAGGAACAGCCCTCCTGAGCTTATGAGTTTGCTGAGCGAACTTGGCTAAGTCAATTTTCTTTTCAGGCTAGAGAGCAGCCCAGCTGGAAACTGGGCACAACAGGAGAGTTCTTTTCTGCAAACCTGACCTGATGGCTGAGCCCTTGGACAGAAATTGCTACAAAACAGGAGGTAGTGAAGGCCCTTTGCTAATGCAAGAGGGCTGTGTGGGAACACCGTGCCGGGAGGCAGTGCAATTAGCAAACCCTGACACGAGTGGCTGCCACTGTCCTAGGCAGAGTCTGTGCTGGAACCAACATCTGCTAGCTTACACAGGAAGGAGGTGGTGCCAGCCTGCTGCCCACAAGCTTTATGCCAAGAGCAATTGGCAGGACCCTGTTCTCCCCCTGCAGATGTAGGACATGGCTATCTTGAGGAAGCGACAGGCTAGAGAAATGCCAGGTGGTCCCACAATCTATGCTGATGTTACCAACACGGATACTTGTGTGTAAATACTGACCATGGCCCAGAAGACCAGATTAGTATAATAAATAAGATTGAAGTGGACACCAAACATATTAGAATGTCTTTGCTGCAAGGGGCCGGCAGAATTTGTTTGTTCAACAGAACTAATAATGTTAGTTACACTGACTGAGTGGGAGCTCCATGCTATTTCCTCTTTTAAGTGCTTTGTATTTGTTATTGCAGTGAATTCTTACAGCAGAGGAAGGAAGGCCCAGAATTCCACATTCCCTCTTACAATTAGGGAAAATAAAGCTCAATGGGCTAAGTAACTTGATCAAGTTACCGGACCTGGTAAAATTAGAATTAGTCCCCATTCTTCAAACTCTTACCTTACGCTGCTTCGCTAACCCCTCTATTCTTAGAAAAACATACCTCTTTATGAAAGAACACACGCATGCTAGCCCACCTGCTTCATACATCGTCGTGACTCTGTATTCGCCCTCCAGGCATCAGTTTCCTGAGGATGATCAATCTAGATTGTACATATTTGAAGAAGTGATTCTTGGGTAAAAGAAACATTTGGAATTTTAAGCAAAACTGTGTATCTTTGCTCTTTGTGTGTCTTGACTTCGCCTCCAAAGCCAGATGGACAGGTGATCGAGGATGTGAAGTCTCTTCCACCTCCAAAATGTTGTGATTGCTCAGAAAACATGAGCCTCAGGTTTACTGAGAGCAGAGTGAACAAAACCTTTCCCAATGCACAGCATTGCCACGTCAGTGTTGTGGCCACAATTCTTCCTTCTTCTTCAAAATGAATGTTCTCCTTCAACATCTGTCCAAACTTCTCTGAACGTCATCTTCCAATTCAGGCACCATCATTTGCCTGAGAATTTGTTACTGTAAGACCTTGAACTGATAGAGGTGGCTGCTTTTCCCTCAAAACCCCGTGAGCTCCACCCACGAACTCATCCCCTGTCTGTGTGGTCTTGTAGGTGGAAAGTTCCACGATGGTTGCATCTGGGTCTGCCGGCCAGGAGGTGTGAGCAAAACGGGAACTCAGAGGTTGGTTGTGGTGAGGACAGAGAAGGGAGGAGCAAGATGATGAAAAAAATTGCGTGTATGGCAAAGAGAGAGGGGAGAGGTGGCTTTATAGTCATCACAAGCATGCAATTTTAGGTAGAGGGGTGCAAATGTCAAAAAATGGTGCCTTTAGAGTCAGGTGTATTCCCTTGTAAGTGAGTAAGTAAGATGGCTGATGTGATCGCTCACCAGGCATGGTCAACTTGGATGAATTAAGAAGCACCTACCAGTTCAACCAGGCACAGTGTTGGGTGAGGTCTGTGGGATACTGGCATGTAGGCCAGCAAACTGAGGAAAAGACCGACCCTGGATGTGGGTGGCACCAACCAGGGGACCTCTAGCTTGGACAAAATGAAAAGGGAAAGAAAGGGAAGATGTGCTCCTGTTGTTTCTGGAAGAGATACTGGCTCTCCCATCATGTGTGAACATTGAGCTCCAGCCCAGATCTGGTGTGGCAGTTCCTCAGGGAGCTTCCAGGCCTTTGCCTGTGGACTGCTGGTACATCCTTGATACTCTTGTTCTATGGCTTCCATCTTCTTGTCTGCTGGCCACTGGATTCTCTGGGTCTTCCCTGTACAGGTGGCCATTTTGGATTTTTCCATTTCTGATTCTGTCATATCCAGTAAGTCTTCTTACACAATTTTACATAAAATTCTCAAGGTTAATGTAACCACCTTGTATCATATATTTATTCTAATAAAATATGAGGAAAAATAGCTGCTTTTTGAGAACACTAACAGTACAATAAGGAAAATATCCACTGTCACTGATCACTTCTTGGCAATGACTTTTTCTTCCAAGAAAAAAGGGGACAGTGCCATGTCGAGTACAGGGTTACATATTTTACGGCAATATTAACGTCATAATATGTGACTGTTTGTGGTGATTTCCCAGTAGACTCTAAATCCATCTCCCTGGCACTCTGTGCTTGGGATCTGTCCCATCAGCTGTGGTTCCTTTCATGCCAGATGTCTTTTAATCTTACATTCTCATTCCTTTCTTGGTGCCTCCCCAGACACTTCAGCCAAGTAGAGCTCACCACTTCCCCCCATGAACGCAGGCTAGATGCGGAGTATGCATTGGTGCTGTCAGCTTTGACTGCATGAACTTGTTTACCAGTTTCACTTCTTCACTACACAGTGAACACCTAGAGTACTGAAACCACATCAGAATCCTTTGTAACCCAAAGCACTCAGTAAATGTTTGGTGGATTAAGGAAGGCAAGAACTTTCAGAGCTTGTGGTACAGTTTTGCACATCATGAACAATAAATAATGTCTCACATTTATCCAGCGTTTACAATATATTAAAGTGCAGCATTCAAGGAAGAAGCTTTCAATGGATTGTCACATTTAATCTATTCAACGGCTTCATAAACAGCCTTGTGCATTAAGATCATCATCTTACGAGAAAATGAAGCTTCAAAGGGGGCAGCGAGCAGCGAGCTCACATGCCCATGACTGGTAAGTCACTAAGAGAGGAGTCAAAACAAAACTGAGCTCCTGTATTTGACCTCAATGATATATTGTATCAGAAACAAGAAAACAAAGGAGAGAAAAATGACAGGTAATATGAAAATAAGGACTACTAGGGTTTAAATCTAAAGTGCTTCCCTGCATTTTATGTGTTTAAAAGGTGGTTGAATCATGGAATGCTGTACTCATGGGTTAGTCCACTGAAGGTGCTTTTGGGTGTTAGGGGCTGATCAAAGAGGTGAGTCACTGGGAGTGTGACCGGGGGTGGGGGGTGTATTCTTGTCCTTGCTCCTTCATTCTTTCTGCTTCTTGGATGCCACGTCCTGAACAGCTTTTCTCCTCTATTCCCTTCTGCTGTTTCATTTCTACCTCGGAATCAGCTGACCGTAGACCGAAACTATGAGCCAAAAATCAGCCTTTCCTTCTTTAAATTGTGGGTGTCAGATTCTTTGTCCCAGCAACGAGGAAAAGGCTAAGACTGGGGCCAAACATTAACAAGATGAAGTAGAATAACCCCTTTTAAATAACCACGCTTCACTATGTACATCTTGGTAATTATTGATTACAATCCTATGATTACTGCACATGACTAATTATTCTTTTTTTATCTGGGGAATATTTTGAAACTGTTGAAGTGACTCAGAACATCTCAGATTTCTCTTTTTAGGCCTGGCTGCAGATGCAAGGGCAGATTCATTTGCACCACTTCAGTGAGTTTAACCACCTCAGTGACATGTTTGTGCACTAATATAGGACCTCTTTTTAGAAATGGCCAAAGGCATGAAGTCTGTGCTTGAAAAAGATAGCAGGCTATCAGGCAAAATGAGAAATTTATTTCTTTATTTTTTGAACTGAGGAAAGAAGTATAATGTCATGGGCAGAGAAAGGTCTTTGAGGCTGTCAGGGTCTCAGGGGGTCCCTGGCCACTGTTGGCCACTGGCAATCAGGAACCAGAGAAGTCTGGGGGAACAGGGTCTCCAGTGGTGTGAGTACGATGGAATCACACCAGGGAGACTGAATTTGTGTTAACAGCTCGTTTATTGGAGGCGAGGGCCAGGCTTATAAGCAGTTTAAGGGAGGTGGGTCAGCCAGGGTAACAGGGCAAGGGTCATTTACTAATTGGAGGGATTTGGGGGTCTGAAAGTAGCCTAATTTGCATGGCAGGCCTCTCAAAACCTCACCACATGATTTCTGGTAAGGGCCTGAAAGCAGGGGAAAATTAGGAGTTTGGAAATGATGAAACCTGAGCTGTGGGCAGTCCTGGGCCTGGGGTAAGAGAGAATGGCTCTTGACCGTTGGCGGTCTTGAGAAACAAGATTATCAGGGTATGAGCCACCTTCTGCCTACAGTCATCCCAGGCCTAGTCAGGGTCCCACATGAGGCCACAGACTTTGCTCTCATGTTCTGCCTTAGACTGTCTAAGGGGAAAGTCACTTAACTTTTTGAGATTCTATTTATTGTAATAAGATGGATGTGAGAACAGCATCTTCTCTAGTATGTAATTTATTGTACAGTTGTAGCAAGAGAATGCATGTCAGAAACATAGCACAGTGCCTGGCACACAGGACATTGGGAGCCTGGCTTTAAAATCATGATCCTGATTTCTGAGTGGACTTATGAGTGTGGAATCTCATGTATTCCAGACCAGTTCTGATAGAGGGTCCAGAAAGTCTGAGGGAAGACTGTACTGTGTAAAGTCTGGGAAAGATTCTCCCTTCAAGAAAGGAATATATTCCAGTGCATGAATTTAGGGAGTCTGTAAATCAACAGACATCAGGCTTTAGCTACACAGGCGTGTCTCTGTGACCTCTAAGGGGTACTACTTCCACAGTTAATTGACTGATTGAGTCATCACTTGAAAACGTGGATGGCTCCCATGGTGGTGGAAAGTGAGTAGTATAGACCAGCTACTTCGGTACCTGCTGAAAACCTTGAAAGTCCTTTCTTTAGGGCTGCAGAGTCTGGAAAATTAAAGGCAGTGTTTCCTCAGCTATCCTGCAGCTACTGTTTGGGATGTGATTCTGGTAGTACAATCAGGCATGCCTGGAAAGACTTGAATCAGACCTAAGTTACGTGGGGAAGGTTGCAACACCAGAAGCATTCTGCTGCTCTGACCTTGGAGAGAGCCATAGCCACCGGTCTCAGTGGTATCTTCCTAGTTTCTAGCTTCAGCTTGCGATAGGCGTGACAGTTCTTTTACTGGTCAGTTCTGCAGTGCTATTCTAGAAGGCCTGTTTCCAAAATCCTACAGTAAGTCCATGTATCATTAACTTTATCAAAAAGTATTGGACTAGTCCTCTCACTTATCACTAAACTCTGATGCATACCGTATCTGGTATAGAATGCTTGTGGAATTAGTCCCTCGGGGTTGGAATCTGGGGTAAACTATTAAATCTGTCTGGATTCAAGGTAATGAAACGTAGTTATAATTAAAGAGTAGGAGTCTGGTAGTCTAAAGTCTCCCCTGGTAAGACATTACTTCTAGAATGCAGCATCCAGGAAAGGAGTTCCTTGGCAACGGAGAGCTTCCTCCTTTGTATCTGGCATCTGACCAACGTGAAGGCAGGTTCAACAGTGGAAGAACCAATAGGTTCCTATCCTCTGTCTTACCATCTTGTCTCAACAGGGAAAATTATTGAGGATCTGTGCACTTTCCCCTCATCCACATCTGACATTTGCCTGAAATTGGCGGAGGCTTGTGATGTAGCCATATTACTCTTCTGAGTGGAATCATTGCAGCTTTGGATAAGTGGCCATGCATGTGTTTATATGTTCAAGGAAGTGAAACTTACTTTCTACCATGAGAAAAACTCATTTGAGGGAAAGTCAAACTGGCCTCATGGTCTTTATGGAGATGTCATATAGGTATACTTCAGTTTTTCCCCACAAACTGTCCCGTCCATCTTTGAGACATGCCCATCTAGGCAAGAGAAATAAATAATCTAAAAATATCTCTACATCTAGGATTCGGTTTTAGTTCTTCACAGATACGTAATGATGTCTGCTGTTTCCACTTGTCCCTTTTCCACCAATGGGGGTATTTGGATTGCTTCAGTTTTTTTTACAGGCTACTGGGCAAAATAGGATCCTGACTATGTCAGTAAAAAGCCCCCTTCCTCTCATCTGTGTTTGCTAAAATTGTCTACCCAGGAACAAATTGAATCTAAGCCATGCAGTAATTGCCAGGCACCCCTACAGTTGTGTTTGACCAGGCAGTAGAGATAAAGTTCCTCCAAGGACCAACTCTCAGCATATTTGGAAAATTTAATTTTATATTCTTGCTTACAACTCCCCCCCCACCCCCCCCGTATTACTTATTTAAAAAAAAAGCACTATAACCATTTCTTCTTTTGATAAGACTCAGGCAGCCTCAACTTGGTCTTCCCTTGGGTTCTGCACAAAACAAATGAAGTAGATTTATCTCTCTATCTCATGGCTGCAGATCACTCAGAGACCAAAGTTTCTGCAGGCCCTCTGTCCTGCCTGGAGGAGAGGAAGAGGACGCTGAGCTGCTTAACGTGTACGTTCTGCCCGGCAGACCGTCTTTCTTGTCCTTGTCTGTTCTTGGTGCGAGGAGGCGCGATTAAGAGCTGAACTCTAACCCTAGGGCCCAAAAGGCTTAAAACAAGGCTCTGCTCTATTCATGGACAGAACATTGAAGGTTAAAGAAGGAAGTTAAAAAGAATCTTAGAGGATAGGACTTGACTATGGGACTTTTACATTTCAAAGAGTTGAACTTACCTTGAAAGGGAAGGAAGATGTATTCTGGTAAAATCAACCTTAATCAGGGCCAGTCGCCAGAATGTTAGGGGGTTTGGGACTCCTCAACAGGAAGCTGTTGTACTCTTCATAGCTATTAGACTGTAGACCCAGGTCACATCAGCCATGATACTCAGCAATGCAGATGTCAAGAGCCAGTGGTACCCGAAGCCAAGCAGTGAAACAGGAGTGAATTCCATTGTGTCACTGAATGGCGTCTCAACATCTAGGGTTCAAGATCTCCCACAGCTAAGCGTCTTCTTCTCCTCTTTATTTTTTTTTCCTGTTCTGTTTTAGACACTTCCGTGTCTCTGCTTGTACTAGAACTTTGTCTTGAACCTCTTCACCTGCCCCATCCCTGAGCCCGATTGATGGGCTGCTGGAGACCTGCCTGGAAAAGCCTCCAAGTCTCTTTATTGTAGCTCCCTCCTCATCCAATGGTGCAGTGGCTCCTCCTTGTTAAGTGCATGAATTGCTGACACTTGGTAGTAACTGGGTCATACCAGTTCTTACCTCATCCGGGGTAGCTGGAATTGTACGGCTTCTACTCAGTGACTCCATGTTTGCCTTTCTTGAGCTTCCCCTGATGCACGCATGCACACACACACACACACACACACGCGCGCGCGCGCGCGCACACACACACACTCTTCACTTTCCATCCCAAGAGAGTGATGTCAGCTACCATGAAACTTGATGCAGATTTTGAGTGACCTGCCACTTTGCCTGAGACTGAGATACTCCTTGTCCCCTGACTTTATGCCTCTTTTTTAGTCTCTCTCCTATATTCTCTGCTATGTTCTCTGGCTGAGTCCCACCAAGAATGACCACCCCATGCCTTGCCTCAGTTATCAGTTAAGGAAGAAAGAATCTCATGACCTTCCCACTCCTGCCACCCTGGTTTGGGGAATGGAACCTCAGCTGCGGCCATGTTTGCCTTCTGTTTTGTTTACCAGTCCAAATTACAGTAACCCAATTTTTTGCTTTCTTTCTCAATAAACTGAGCTTCTTGAAAGGTTGGTGTACAACTGCCGTGTTAATAAGAGTGCCCTAAATACATGGAATGTGCTCAAAAAATGTGCTAAACAACTGATATTGAGCAAAACTTCCAGTTACTAAAGCATTCAAATGGCCTTCCCCAAATATGTGCTCATAGTTAGAGAAGTAGGATATAGCAGAAAAAGAAAAGATAAAAGGAGGGGAAAAGGAAAGGAAGAATATGAAAAATAAACTAGAAAATGGTTCTTACTCCTTTTTAAAAAATTTACATTCTTTCTTTTTTTGCAGTACTGGGGAATGAACTCATGGTCATGTGTGTGTTAAGTATATGCTTTTCCACTGAGCTACACTTCCAGCCCGTAAAAAAAAAGTTTAAAAGTTTATTTATTTTGAGACCACGTCTTACTAAGTTGCCCAGGTTAGCCTAGAATTTGTGATCCTTCTGCCTCAGCCTGCCACATAGTGAGATTATATGCCTGGTACAGATTCTTCTTTCTGATCTGCAATACGAACGAAGTGGGCGGGAGTAACTACAGTGACAGACCTGAGAGACAGCTTCCTTTTAGAGTTACAGAAGAATCGAGGCATCTGGACCAGCTGCTTCTGCATCAGTGCTAAATATTGAAGGCTGTGCATTTCATCTGTGTAAGAGGGTGCTAGTCTCTTACCATGGAACATCACTTCTGAATCAGCAGCCCTGGGTAGAGTGTGCTTTATATTTGAGCTCCCCATTTCTCCTTCGTCAAATGTTTCTTAGTTCTGAAATCTAGAGAGGAAAACAAGAATAGATGGCACATGAATGGAAATAATCAGCATTTGTATATAATCAGGGGTTGCCAAAATAACATCATTATGACATGGGGAAAATGTGTGCTTGAGTAAGGACCAATTGGGATCTGTGGCTAGTTAAAGAAAAGATGGCTCAGACCCTCAAGGAGCGCACGCAGACGCAGCATTGTGAAGGGTCTCGGCACTGTCAAGTTTCATGGAAAAGAACCAGGTGGCTGGAATGTGGAGTGAGTCATAGAGTATTCATCCAGGTGATGGGCTTATACTGGGAAGGATCTCGTGTCCATGCTAAGGATGGGGAGCTCTGAGGGACCCTGAGCCCATGGGCAGACCTGGCCAGGGTCTGTTTCTGTAAATGTGTAGTTACTGGGGCACAGCCGTGGTCCTTTTGTTCTTGTTGTGTTTGGTTTCATTAACACTCCAGGACGAGATTTGTGTGGGTACAACAGGATTTCAAATCCACAAAGTCTGAAACATATGTCAACTGGTCCTTTATAGGAGAAATTTTCAGACCCTCGCCCTAAGCCAAGGTGTGACCAGGTCAGATCAACATGTTAGGAAAGCCAACCAGTGACTGTGTAAGTTTCCACATAAAACCTCATTGGAAAGAATAAAAGCCAGGGTTTCTGGGAGACCTGAAAATCTCCAGGCTGTCAATGAAACCTATGTTATTTTATTAATTAATTTTGTCCAGCCTGGTCCTGAATTCACTATATAGCTAGCCAAGGCTGGCCTCAATCTCACAGCAATTCTTCTGCCACAGCCTCAGAGTACTGGGATTACAGGTGAGCGGCACCATGCCCAAGTTAAACTCCAAGTCCTTTGTTCCCAAATATACAGCATCATTATGATTTCTTCTCATCTTTTCTTGCTTCATCCATCCGAGATCAGGTTCATATATTAGTGTCTACAACCAGGTGAATTCCTTTGGGGAGAATAATTTTAGTATTCTTACTTTTTCATCACATTCTCTACTACAAGAGCTTAACTATGAATTGAAATGATTTGTTGAACGGCCATTCAGTTGATGTAGATACCAGTGGTGTCCCCCTGACTTCCTCCTGGTGCACTTCTGTAGGTAGAGAAGACAGAGAGAGAAGATGTGGTCTTCACCTCCACCCCTCTACCCAACCTCAGATCTCTAGGAAAGCTGTCAGCGGGCACATTGGGGTCTTCAAGCCTCAGGAACCTTGAGAAGTTCTATTTTGAGGTCTTTTCCCGGGCTGTGTCCCCCTGTAGGCATCTCTTTGGCTGAGGTACCTGGAAAGAAGAAAGCAAGGCGAGGGTCCAGTTTGCTGCTGGCCACCAGGAGTTCTTTATGAGGCTAATGGGCATTTGCAAACGAAGATTAAAGACCAGGCAAACAAACCAGCAGGTGACAACTGCAAAGCTGGCTTAATCTTAATGAAATCTGCAACATTTATTTATATAAATCATAATGACTCTTGCTCATTTTCCATGTAATTTGCTTGGATGGGTTTAGAACAACACGGGCACTTGTTCTGCCACAGCCACTGCCTTTGTCCTATTTTAAAGAGCTTCTCAGCAGCCCACGCCACGCTAACAATGCCATCTAGCTGGTCCAGTGGGACGTGGAGTCTGTTGAAGATGCTTTGTGTTTAACTCTTCATCCTCCTAGGGAAACGGGGAGTCCACTCCTTAGCTGACACCAAAGAGGACATATTGGAAGGTATAGTGGGTCTGAAGGCTGTGACGGAGCTTCTGTTAGTAATATTCAGCTCGATCCTGAAACAGGTCTCCATCCTCATGTCCTTAGAGGTCCCAGAGTTCCCAGAATGGAGTTTTGTTTTGTTTTGTTGTTGTTGTTGTTGTTGTTTTAGCATTCACTGCTGTCATTGTGACTCAGCTCGTCAGTCTGACCACAAAGAAGCAGATACTCGCAGGTCCTAGCAAGGCAGATTGTGAAGCCCTGACATGTACTGTCCCCTCCTCCTCTGAGTCACTGTCCTCCCCCACATCCCACCCCTTCTCTAGCTCTCTGTCCAACTGCAGTCGTTACTTCCTGTGACTTCAGTTCAGTGACTTTCCAAATGTAGTCTGAGAATGACTTGCACCGGAACCAGCTAAAGTATTTGTCTAAATATGCTCCAAATCTCTTGGGATGGAGCCGAAGAGTGTGCATCCTTCCCGATTTTATTAATATGTATAGGTGCAATGCATAATGTTTACATTGATCTTGAGTATTTTGTGCATACACGTATTGTGGCAAAATTACCACCATATTTAAAGTGCATCCTCCTCCTCCTCCTCCTCCTCCCTCTTCTCCTCCTCTTCTTCTTCTTCTATGATTAATATTATGATTATCATCATTATTATTGTTTTTGAGAAAGGGTCTTGCTCTGTAGTCCAGGCTGGTTCTGAACTCACTATGTAGCCCAAATTGGCCTCAAACTCACAGCAATCTCCTAGTTCAGCCTCCTAAGCTCTGAGATTACAGGCTTGCACCACCACCCCTGGCCAATTTTTATGTGATGCTGGGATATTGAACCCTGGCCCTTGTGGATGCTAGGCAAGGGCTCTAACCACTGAGCGATTAGCATAGTTCAAATCGATAATTATCCTGTTGTTCGTTATTTTGTGCCTATTATCTCATGTCCCGTGGGAATGTAAGTCTTAGGAGGTCAGGAGCCTGCTGTGCCTTTCTCTACTAGACCTCAGAACCCAGCCTGAGCCTGGTACACTACAGGTGCGCAGCAATCATTTGGTAAGTGAACGGATGGCTAAACATGGTTGCAGTCAAGGCACACGGCAGATTTGAGGAGGCAAGCCACACTTGCCCACCAGATGACAGGGCGAGAGATGGCAGTGCAGAGGCTCACTCTGGTTTGCAGAGCTCTTCCCCACTTGGCCCTAATCTATCTTTATTGACCCCATCTCTTGTCACACTCTATACAAGTGTATTCCTCAACTTTGCCTTCCCTGAGCCACTCCCTTCATTTTCTTGCCTTCCCCTAAACCTCTCATAAACCGATACCTCTGCTGTGAGTCCCAGCTTCCCCTCGCAGTGTCACGATTCTGTTGTCTCAAGAGCCATCTCAACCAGTACATATGAACATGTTTAGTGAGTGACTTGCTGGTGCCTAGCATGAGCGCCGAAGAACTGGGAACCTCCTCATGCCTCCTGGTGTGATCTCAGAAACTAACTTCCTCCCACTGAGTCTCGGTTGACTGACTTTCTCACCCCCCTCAAAGTATCTGGATTGTCTTAGAATTGTCTTCCAGGTCCGAAGACGATCAGAGGGTCATAGTGGAACTGAAGAAATGATGTTATTGCCAGAAGCTGGAAGGAAGACCTGGGCTGACTTTCCGCACCCGAAATGCTGCCACTCTGTCTTTGATCAGCTCTGTCTTCTTTTGCCTGGATGCCTCCCAGACAGCCGGGCAACATTTAACTTTGGGCTAAAAATCAATGCGGCCAATTTCTGGAAAAACAAACAAACATCTCCAGTGTCATGTTGAGGGTGATAATAGATTAGCAGCACCTTCGAATCAGAGACGTCATTAAATATTGGATTCCCTGGAGCACTTACAGGAAAAGAACTTCCCACTCTGATACTAGCCTGTCCTGCATAGGCAACCTGAGACCTGGGCCTTCTGGGAAAAGTTTATCAGTGTATGTGAAGCTGCAAAGAGCATTATGGTCACAAACGTACCTCCCAGCCAGAACTGTACCTGCCCCAGGTGGGGCTATGGCATTTGCAAGAACTTTAATTGTCCTTCTGTGAATATCTTTTCTGGGAACATCTGAGCCGAGTGGGAAAAAAATCCTTAAAACCCTGTTCCCCAAAACAATAACATACGTGCACTTTAGAGACAGATCTGAATTTGAATCTTAGATCCAGAGCCTCTTTCTTTTATCAGCTACAGGACATTGATTACCATGCTTAACATTTTAGCTTCCTCTTCTGTCAGAGGGGCCTTTGGAAAGAGAATTAGATAACACATCTGACATAGTTGACCTGCTTGTAGGTGGCCATAAATCATGTTCCTTTTTCCTTTGTCAGTTATTCATTACATCACTTTAAGCATAAATGATCATCTTGGAATATATATTTCACTATCACCTTCACTGCTCAAATTCAGCTTCCAATCCAGGTGCTTGAGAGAAAGTCTGATGCTCTACTTACAAGCCACACTCATTCATTTAGCCTTCTGATTGGTGCTTCTCACATGATATATGTGTTCTCTCTCTCTCTCTCTCTCTCTCTTCTCCACTATTTGCAGATTGAGCCTAGGTCCTTGGCATTGAGCTACATACATCTCCAGCCTTTCTTCCTCCTCCTCCTCCTCCTCCTCCTCCTCCTCTTCTTCTTCTTGTTATTATTATTATTTTGAGACAAGATCTTGCAGAGTCACAACGTTATCCAGGCTGGGCTCAAACTTGCAGTCCTCCACCCTGAGCCTTCAGAAGAGCTGGGTTTAGAGGACTAGTACTTATCAAAGTCAAGCCTCGATCATTTGGGCCATATCCCAACTTCTCTCCCAAGATGACGAATTACTGAAAGCCCCATGGATTGCATTTGTTTCTGTCTCCCGTTACTAAATAAAGTGCCCAGTACATAATAAGTGTGATTTCCTGTGGCCAAGAGATTAGAAACCACACACTGAAAAACTTGGAGGTACAATGAAAGCAGGAGATCTTGCAGCTGATGGCTTGGCACAGAGGTCAAGAGGGACACACAGCTCTATTATTTACTGAAACTCAATATATAAAAACAGAACTTAATAGGAAAGAAGTGACATTCTATTCTGTGCACACTCCTTCATTCAACAAATATTTGTTGGACATCAATTTTGCATGAGACAGTGAAGCAGAACTGGAATAAACTTCTAAATCCTGCTTTTTTTTTTTCTTACTTAGGCCAGTTCAATTTGGAAAGAACAGACAAGTCAACCCTGAAATGTGAGTCACTATAAAATTGGAGACACCTGCTTTGCCATCAAGGAGCGCAAAGTCCGGCTGCAGAGAGAAGATTAGAAAACAAATTGTAATTATATGTTTAAGTTATTAACCATATGATTCTGTCACGTTGGTATGACAATTTTTCTCAACTTGCTGTTTGCTTTTTTATTATGCTTATATGGTGGTTGTTGATACAGAGAAACTTTAAATGTGTGTGTTACCAAATATCCCAATCTTTTTTTTTTGTCTCTTGGGATCTATATGTGTATGGTATAACGGCTGATTGTCTCTGGGCTGGTGGGACTTTTTTTTTTTTTTTTGCTAACTGGCAGTTTTTATTTCTATTCAGTGAGACTGTACTGAACTTATAATGAGGAGAAAGTTGTTTTTTTTTTTTCATTTTGCCAAGGAGATCATTATAAGATCAAACAAAGTACATAAGAAAAGAAAGAATTTAGGTATAGGCAGGAAGAGTGAAATTGTGTTCCAAACCTCCTGTTTTAGAAAGTGAGGCAATGTGCATTACTTTCTTTAAAAATGATTTTCTTGAAAAAAAAATGTCAAGCTAAAAACAAATTAACCTCAGTTATATTAAAAATTAATTTCTGTAGGCTGGCTTGTTTTCTAACCATCTTAATAAATACGGTCTGATTACAAAAATATGAGAAGTGTGTGAGGTGCCAGTAGGATCGTCCTAAGAACTGTACCACCGTAGAACTGGCCGGAAGGGAAATAGCCACAGAAATTAACCCGCGTGCCCGATACAGAGAACATTTCTTGCGCTTCCTGGAATATATACCACTAACCAACATTATTATAGAGATCTCTGTTTTTATTCCTATTTTGTAGGTGAGAAACTAAGGATCAGAGATAAACTCTTTTTTTTAAGACACAAGACTGCTAAGCTGTACATTTGAGATGCAAAGCCATATCATTATATCAAATTAAGTGGAGACTCTCAGAATGTTCCTTAAGCAGATCCTGAAAACCCTGAAGCTGCAGAGTCATGCTTTTTTTTTTCCTCCTCTGAGAAGCAGAGAAGACCTAGTTTGTGGCTAGGATCTGTACTTTTAAACGTGGCATCCTCATGTCTGGATGCTTAGCTCAGAGATACGCCATCTCTTTGCCAGATGAAAGGAATGTAGGTAATGTTTGCAATCTCAGACTTCATGATTTTCAGTGATGCTTGCTTGTATTGTTTACTTGCATCAGCATTAGGAAGAAATTCACATCCCTTTGAAATTCAAGATGAAAATGGTTGTGATTGGATTATCCCATAAGGAGTGACTTGCCTCTCAGAGACATTGGCCAGCTACATGCTGACTATCTTCCCTTTCCTCCAGCTGTCAAGGAGACACCAGCAGCTCTTGGACTTTGGCCACTTACACAGTTGAAGATTTCTTCCTTCAGGAAGCTTCTGAGTAAGGTTGGTGCGTTGAACACACACCTACATTTCCTTTCCCTCCTATACTCTCACTGCAGCAATAGTGCAGGCATTTAAAAACACTTAAATCTTTAAAAGCAAAGAAAATAGAAATGAAAGAATAGCACTCCTGGGAGATTGAAGTCAGCTAGATCCAACAAAGCTAGACGCAAGGGGTGGTAAATGTAGTTGTGGTGCATAAAACAGGGTTGGAACTTGGACCCAGGTTCAAGCTAATAGAGTCATTGGTGTGGAGCTGCAGACAGAAGAGAACTGAAAGCCTGTGGGAGGAGTATACAGGAATGCGTTTCCCTGCTGTGGCAGAGCAGCAGTGTTTCCAGTTGGTGTTTCTGAAAGAGCTAGTTGAGAGTCCTTCTCTGGTTCATGGGGCATGAGGATGAACAGAGGATGGGCCCCACTGGGAAACATGGGGCCTAGGTGGGAATTATACCTTTTGGCATCGAGGACCTTGGAAGCAAATCTTCCTGTACCTCCAAGCAGGAAATGTCATGACTCACCTCAGGAATCTCAGTAGCCCCAGAAAAATATTGAGGCATGGTCAGTGTCAGAGAGGTGACTGGTGAAGTGAGTACTTCATGGTGAAGTGCCCCATGCACACATATGTCTTGTGCTTTCCAACAGAGGCCCAGTGGGCTTTTTAGTAATGACTCATTTCTTTAATATGAATAGACAGCCAAATCTCACCAGACATTGGAGGAAAGTCTCTCTATGTCTGAAAAGACACACAAGAGAAGAACAAAAAAAGAAAAGGAAAGAAATGAAATGGAAATAACATAATAATAGTAATAACAACACAGAGAAGACAGAGATTCTGTCCAAAGAAAACTGAAGAAAGTAAATGTTCAGCAGATGGGATCCAGTGTATCTACACACCAAAGGTGGGGTTCTCTAAACAGGAGCATTCAGAGATCCAAAAAGAACTTGACAATGAAAATTATGGTCATAGAAATGAGAAACCTCAACAATATATATGGAAGAGAGATTTGGGTAAAAATCTCAGAATTTAAAAGAAAAAGAAAGATAAACTAATAGGGGTTCTAGGAAAAGAAAATAGAGGTAGAGCAACAGGAAATTAAAAAAAAAAATAAAAGACAGCTAGGAGAATTTCCTGAAACTGAAGGGGGTGAGTTTCCGAATCTTCATGTTCCAAGGAGATAAGCACTCAGGCACATAATGACAGAATCTCCGAACTCTAGAGCTGTGAGTTTCTAGAGGGAAAGCAAAGTCACAATCAAAGATCAAGTATCAAAAGGGTGTCAGATCATACAGTGACAGCAAAGAAAGGTTAAAGCACCCAAGGGAATGATCCTTTCTTCATTCCGAAGGATAGTACTACTTAACCTGGTTTTAAATTCAGCCAAAAGAATCCTGTGAGTACGAGCATATAATACAGCGTCCACTGTGTAAACTTTTAAAGACCTTTGCCTCCTCTCCTGGAGAAGGGCTCTGCTAAAACACAGGAGTGAACCAAAAAGTGAAAGAAAGGTGTGCTAAGGAACAGAGCAACCCACCAACCCAAGGGAGTGAAACAGTCAGTGGATCTCAAGAAGACAGTGATGGTATTTTTGTGCATTTCCTAAGAAGGACTCTCACATATAATCAGTCTTTTGTGCTTGGTCCGTTTCACTGAGCATTCTTGCCTCTAGGTGGCCAGTCCCCAGCATGAATGACAGGATAGGAAGAGAAAAGAGAGGCAATGGTCAGATAGGAAGGGGGTGAACCTCTGAAAAGGGGGTGGACATAGATGGTCACTAATTCCCAAACCCCATTGTTCTAATGTGTTACAGAATTTGGAATTTGTGTATTTACAAAAAAAGTTGAATTTTGTATCATGTGAATTTTTTTACCACAATAAAATTATTTTTAAAGTTATGAGATAGCAATGGGCTTAGAGACTGAACTGAGCAAGAGGATAGTGGTTCCAGGAAGTGGCCCTAAATATATCAAGTTGACAAAGTGCAGGGTTTTGAGTGCGGTGAGGGGAGGTTTACACACTTGGAAGGAGTTTGGAAGATTTGTGATGCAACACTGGAGATTACATAATGGAATAAAAATATTTAGTTAAGGGTAGGGGACAGGCCTTTAGACAATACAGGAAACAGAATCATTGTATATCACATGGCTCAAGTGTGATCGGCGGTGGCAAGATCATGGTTATACAGGTGATCTTTGGTTTAGGAGAGTTGCACTTAGGATTTTTAGTTTTTTCCTGATGCTAGGAAGGAGCATTGAACTGAAGCTGTCAATCAACCACATGATCGCTGGGGAACGATGGGTATGCTACAGCGTGTGGCTAAATGGTGATGCTTGTTAGGTTTGGTGCGTTAAGTGCATATTCGATTTATGATGTTTATGATGTTTTCAACTTCCAATCAGCTATGAGGACATGTGCCCTGTAGATCAAGAAGGCTTCTGTATAAACACAGGTTAAATTCCTGTCGTCTAATGATGGGAAGTTGATATATGACGACTAAAAGTAGCAGGGGATAAGATCTTTCAAAACAGTCTATTACTTTGATAAATAAAGAATAGTGCCAAAACCCACAAATAACAGAGTTGAAAGTGATTCCCTTTGGGAAAGGAGACAGATAAGGCTGGAATCAAGGCCACAAGTGAGGCATAGGTTATACAGTGCTGCCTGACTTCTCATATAATATTCATGTATATCCTTAATAAAAAATTAAATTACATATTAGAAAAACCTGCAGGTAGAGGGCAGAAGATACACAAGTCATACCAAGATAATACCGTGCATTATGTTTTATTGTAGGAAATAAAGGAAGAAAAATTGTCAAGCAATATATCTCCTGGGGAAATAAAGCAAGGATCCAAATTTCCTTCATATCTGAGGGGAAGTAGGGGTCACGTAGTGACTCTAGAGCCATGAAATCAAAACTGGAAAGTCAAAGCACACACACGGATTAATTTGATTCTCATAGGAATCAATTATCATTATAAGGGGATGAAGGGGATGATTTATCTCCATTCTACAAATGAGGAATGCGAAAGTCACAGAGATTAAGTGAGTTGGCAAGGGTGCACGGCCTGTGAAGAGCAGAACAGGTGCTCCGAAGGCCAGGAAAAGCACTCTTTTGCTGTGGTGCCTTTACCCTAAACGATTGAGCCCATGCTGAAAGGTGGATTATTGATACAGATGGCAAGGAGCCCACAAGGTGTACTGGTTTAGACATTTATTGACAAAACATCTACGTTGATTCAGATGGTTCCTCAGAGCTCAGCCAGGTGATCGGTGCTCATTTCTCACCCATCCTAGAGAAACTGGTAAAATGTGTGATTTAGGCACCGGTGACTTTGACTGGGTAAAAGCAGTAAAATAAGATGACTTAGGTCTAAGCTTCCTCGGACATGCGCGTTTCCCCGCCTGCTTCTCCAAATCACTTTCAGGTTTGTATGTGTTCCCTACCTGTTTCTGCCTATGGAAACACCCCTCCCTCTCTGTGTAGCTTACAAAACGAAATCGGCCTGTGCTGTTGGTGACAGTGTCCAACTTGTCCCAATGTTCCCAGAACCATCTTGCTGTGAGCACCAAAGGGCCTGCTTAAACCCTACAGTTCCTGGCAGATCAGGGAGGGAGGCTACCCCATAAGGCTGTCCTTAGCCTCCTCGTAAATGCGTGTTGGTTCAACACCAGGAACCAAGAACTTAGGACTGGTTCCCTGGGAACTTTTGACTTTACCTTTCTTGGCCTTGGCTACAGCTGACTTGAGAAGGAAGGGGTGCTAGTGCCACCGAGCACAGCTTCTGTTGTTCATCTCCTGAGCATTGCTAACTCAACAAAAATCTGACTACATGGCCTTGAGCCTCAGGTACCTCACTGGGACCAACACTGCTTCTTAGGAATGGTATGAATGAACATTACACCTACTTCTCACATGCTTACTGCTTTTCAGAAATCCAGCCAGGACTTCTATATACATTGTAACTACTTGTTTGCTTTCTGTCTTTCCTTGCTAAAATACGGTTCTTTATAGCCATATATCTATGTCTGTATTCAAATATGGATCAGTATTATATATAATCCCATTACATATGCATATGTATATTCATTTATATTATATATATTACACTATCTCTTTTATATTTGTTGGGTGAATGAATGAATGGTTTCATCTACTCTTATACAAAAACTGTAAGGTAAGCTATTCCCATCGAGTGTTACACACCAAGAAATCGTTATTCATAGTTTTTAAGTAAGTTGGGTATTACCCACAAATAAATAGCAGAAATAGAGCTCAAACTCCAGTTTTCCCAACCTAAAGGAAATGCTAACCACTCTCCCAACTGAGGGAAAGTGTAAGAACCAGACAGCACGGTCCCTGGTCCACAACACAGCGGCAGGTCCCTTCTATGACTGCCATCTGCACAGAGCCCTGTGGCCTGTTAGTTTAAGGTCCTGGACACGATTGCCTCCCTGCCTGGCTAGCACTTTCAGGCTGGTTCCAGGAGGGAGGCAGAGCCAGTAGAGTGGCATTAATTGCTGGTGACGATTGTGCACATTCGAAGTAAGGAAGTGGCACCTTCCATCAGCGCTTGTCTCTTTATATCATGGAGGAAATAATCTGACCTGACATTCCATCACCATTTGACAGGAATGTCACTACCTAGAGGCACAGAAATAATAAACAGGGGAACCCTAGAAGAGTGACAGCCGGAACATCTGTGTGTGACAATGGTGAGTAGCCTGCACACGCCCGGCTGGCGTACGCTGGTGGTGGTTCGCTCCGGTCTCCAGCCCGGTGTCCCCAGCACCTGTGTCTTGGTTTGTCAAGAGTATGGGAAAGAAGTGCCTGCTCTCCTGTGTTAGCGTCTTGGCTGTGGTCCATGACAGTTGGGTACCGACACGGGTGACTTCCCTGTCACTTGTTTCCTCATAATTCTCCTGAGGCCCTCTGATGGCTTGAATCTGTCTAGCTGGTCTTTATTCCATCCCGAGTTGCACAGAGAGTTAACGTTAGGCTACAGACCACGAGGGAGCTTTCAGTCACCAAGTGGAGCTGGCTGTGCCTGTGTGTGGACACAGACCCTTGCCTTTCTATTTATTTTCTTCCCCAAATGAAATAAAAAGGTACCAACACGAGCATGAGGTAGATGCCACTGGTGAATAGGATAATGGATAGGTGTTGCAGAGGTCGATTTCAAATCCCACCATCAACCTTGTCCACAGTGGGCTCTTCCTGCCCCGTCCTCTTGCTCTGCTTGACCTCCCACCTTCTCAATCCCCTTGCCTCCCCTTCCAGTTCATTCTCCTTTGACCTCTGTGTTCTCCTTTGGCAACTCCAGCTTGAGCAAACATCCCTACCTCAAGATATTTAGAAACAAATGCCTTTAGAAAATAGTTGAGACTGTAGAAGGCATAAAAGAAGGAGCAATCCTAGCAGTCCTATGGGACACCCCTCTGTTCATCCTTACATAGTGGCAGGTTTCTAGGGTGCAATTTGCGTACCCCACCATACTGCTACGTGGGGGATTGTGACTGCTGTCTCTCCAGTGGTCTCCAGCCTAACATTCATTTTTTGTGCTGTGCTGTACACAGATCAGGTGTACTGTTCATGGGTGCTGTGCCCATTTCAGGTAATTAGGGCAGATAAGACCCCCCACTCTGGAAGGAGTCACGCCATGAGGGAAGGAACTTATCCCCTCCATCCCCCACTCCCGCTGTTGCTTCCGAGTGAACCTCTTTGTGCTTTGCCTGGCTCTGATCCCTGACATAGCCTAAGGACTCAAAATTCACATTTCCTTCTGATGAAAGTAGTTGACCCTGTTTCACAATACATTTTTTTTAAAGTTGGAGAGATAGTTCAGTGCAAAGATTCTGGATTCAAATCCCAGTACTTCAAAAATAATAAACAACTAAATAAATAAGTGCAAAATTTCATACTTGCAGTCACACTGGCCCCGTTTCAAACACTCAACAGCCATATGTGGGTGGCAGCTGTTGTAGGAAGCAACGTAGATGTGGAGCACTTCCATCACCTTGGAAAGTCCTTGGGAAGCATTGCTCTAGAGTTCTTGTGGGATATTAAAAAATCAGAGAAGATGGAGAAACTTTAATATTTCTTGTGAGTTAGAAATTAGATTTTATTTATTCTTCTATGAGAGAAATGGGTAAATGGTGGACTTTCTTGGGGGGGGGGTGGAGAATTTTGACAGTGGATCTCTGACTTTATTTGCACATAACCAGGTAGAAAGTGGGTCTCCCTGAGTACGTCATATTGGTTCTTGTTACAAAAATTCTCATGAGACTATCAATTGGGAAATATCATCAGGTGGAAGAAAGACACCTTAGCAAGTCTGGGTCGAATTCCTAGTACTTCACTTTCCATTAAAAAGTCCAAAAATACTACTGGTTGATAAGAATGGTTCACTTTCCCACTGGCTTAGTCTTGTTTCATGGGAGGATAAGTATCAGACAGTGAACATTCACTGGGCTCCCAGTAAGTACAAAATGTCCAGCAGCTCAGAGCAAATTAGAGCAAATTCTTCTCTCATAGAAGAATTCTGACCCTAACCAACTCAGAACATCAGTAAACTCTCAGGTTATCTTCACCTAATGCATACTTCAGTGCCTGGAGCAATTTCAAAGGCTTTGAAGTGCAGGTGGGACTTAAGGTAGTACAAGAGGTTAAACAGAGGCTCAGGCCTTCTTCAATCTTGGTGTGTGTTCTTGGACTCCCTATCTACCTCTTAATAGGTCCATTCCCCTTGAAGATTTTTTATATATCTGTTAAGCCAAGATGCTCATTGACACTCAGTCTCCCTGCTCCTGAGGCATGTGTTGCTATCAGTGAGATGAATTCCCTCTTTGCAGAACCTGTTGCCATTGAAAGAGTTGTGCCAGGAGGCTCTGCAGGTATGAGAAGATGTTTCTTTTGGCTTTGTCACATTGGAAATTCATTTGGCCTTCATGATGTCAGTTTCTTGAAAACATTTGGACAATAAAGAAGCTTGTTTGACAGTTCTCTTTTGAGTTTGTTCTAAGAACTAGAGGTCTGGTGAGAGCAACTGTGAATAAAACTAATAGATCTCCTCTTTTTTTGAGACAGGGTCTCACTCTGTACCCCAGGCTGGTCCTGAGCTCACTACAGAGCCCAGGCTGGCCTTGTACTCACTGCTGTCCTCTTGTCTCAGCCTCCCGAGTGCTAGGATTACAGGCGTGTCTCACCACTCCCAGCTTCTTATGTGGTAAACTCGGATACTTAGCACTTGACATAGTGCTTGCCAGTCAAGCACTTTAACCGCTGAGCCATTCCTCGAACTCTGAGAGCTTTTCATTGCTTTGAATGTGCTGCTGAGGCATGTTCCAAAAAAAAAGCAGCAGAAAGATGGTACACGCCCCCCCCCCCCCCCCATAGCTAACTTCTGCCCCAGCCCGGTGCTTCACCAGTTAACTCAGGTGCAATTCTTGCATCTGGTTTATGACTTAGCAAAGTGCAGAAATGAAAACATAGGCACCGAGGAGATCTTGTTCGGCAGAGCCTAACAAAGAATAAATTAAAAATCTTTTACCAAGTCTTTGATAGTGGACCTTGATCATTTCCTGTCAAATATTTATCAGCGTTTTCCTTGTAAACACAACGCATCATGTCTAAAGGAGGGCACAGAGCTCAGGGAATAATTCACATTCCTAGACCTGTATGCAGCCAGCCTTGGTGTATGACACAGCCTTCAAAAACACAAGCAGTCCTGATACGATAGGTAGGATTTACCAATATCCATCATATAACTAGTTGATTTCTAACTACCAATGCTTAAATGGAAAGCACACAAAAACCTCTGAAAACTTTAACAATCAACTCCAAGCCAGACTTGGGCAGAAATTGGTTTTGACCAATGAGACATTGGTTGAATCCTGCTGGAATCTCTGGGAAATTTGGTTTGTTTTCTTGAAAACACATTTTGTTGTTTCTGTTCATCTTTTGTTCCTCACTCAAACTTCACATTCTTTCCTATTTCTTTAATTACATTAAATAGCTATTATTTCCTGGGAAATTTAATCTTTTATACTTAAGGGGCAAGGTGCCCATTGCTGACACTCTTCAAATCAAAAATATAGAATTAGAAATGAAATAACCTTGAAATGTGCTGGATCCAAAGTTTCTTACAGCGTTGCGAATTCTATGACATCCTTTGCCAGTGTCACTGACCCATATCACTGGAGTGACTCCAGTGATCAAGAGACCTCATCATTCTAGGGTAGCATCTCCATCTATCCACCTTCCTGACCATTACACATTATTTATTTATTCTAATTCTTTAAGTAGAAACTTATTTCTTTAAATTTTTTCTCATTGACCTTGGGTCTAGTTTCTGGAACTAACAGAGCCAAATTAGTCTTAATTTTCTTACCTTTCAGACCTAGAAATGTAGTGAGTGAATCTCATTTTGAGCTAAATTCATCAGCTGTACAGATAGAGAAATAGCTAGCCAGAAGATGTCAGGCAGAATTTTCAAATCTCCAGTTCTCTTAGAATGACAAGCCCATTATTTTCCCTGAACATGGCAGATTGCAAGGCATTTTCACTAGCTCTGGGGCCTTCATCCCACAGCATCTGCAGGGGCACCTGTGGGGCTCGTGGTATACATGGATTTGCTCACATCAGAAGCTCTGGGACTCAGAGTAACAGTTCAGTGCAGAACGTCTGAAGCCAAGTGCAGATTCTTAACCACGTATGCCCTCCCTCCTTGAATCTGATTGTCTCTCTGCTCCTTTTGGTATCCAAACAAGCGTTATCATTTCACCAAAACGAGACCATTGAGTCTGCCTATAGACCCGTTCTTGTCTCAGGTTCTGGATGACACAAGTTGGGATGTGGTGTTGAGGAGTCATTCCTGGACCCAGGCCGATTTGACGCACTTTGAGATGTTCTTTCAGAAGGAGAATCTGGCAGCCTGAAAGCAGCATGGGGCATGGAGCTTATACCACTCGTGTTCCAATTCTGACTCACTAGCTTAGTTTATTCTTCCAACAGATATTTACCTCAGCATACGGTACACTGGGGACCGTGATGGGTGTGAGGGTTCAGTGCTGAGCCAAACCAGGAGAGTAGTGTCCCTGCTCTCATAGGAGGTGTGAGCGTCTTCCTTCTCATTTTCAGCAGTGATCCTGAGCCAGGGACCAATGTTAGGTACTTCCCATGTACTTATAGTATCCTTAAAAGGAAAAGAGATATTACCTGATAAGACAACAGAAACTCTAAGTTACACAACTCATCCCAAATCAATAAGTGGCAGAGCCAGGACTCAAACTTGGGTCGGTTACACCAAAACCAGTATCCTTAACTAATCTCACACCATCAGTTTTATTGTCTGCGAAATAGGAAGAATGAAATCAGACCTTTTTATTTTTTAAAGTGGGTTCATGATTAGTATTAAAAACAGTTTTCATTTTTCAGTGGGCATATAGGTACCTAGAGATGACAATATTTTTCCAGCTTCCTTTAGACCTGTGTGTGACTGTATGACTAAGCTCTGGTCAACAGTATGTAACGGGAGGCGTGGCATGCAATTTCCAGTCAAGCCTGTAAAGGGAGAAGCTTGCTGTCCTCTGGTCTTTGCAGATTGGAACACAAATGGGTGGGGAATTATCTTAGACCATGTGGATGAGAAACGTCTGCGAGATGGCAGAATCTTAAGACCAGTGGGACATAGATTTGTTTTACCGTGAGGATCTACACCAACCTTGGAATTTCTTCTGACAGATGGTTATGAGGAGATTAATTTCATATTGTTTAATTTTCTCTTATTTTGTATTTCTGATGTGTGCAACTTGGCCTACATCCTTACCAAAATATCATCTATACAAAGTAGAAGTGTAGAAGAAAGAACTTGTCATGAGCGATCAGAAAGGCTGGGCTGCTCCTTCTGCCTTTGTCAGTTACTGTGTGACCTTAGACAAGTCCATCTTCTCTGAACTTCAGATCTTGTTCTATAAAGTGAAAGAGTAAAAGGAAAGATAACAAAAGTCCACTCCAGCTTGTGTTGTCTGTGTATCAAACACATTTATTTTGTCACTATTTGTAAAGTATTGACTATTTCAGGCAGTGGGGTATGCATGGGACTAAAAGATGAACAAAATGGCGTCATTTTGGTCTGTGTGAAGTGTAGACATGACGCTAGGGAAGAAAGCCATGCCAGGAAGTAGCTGCAATCCAGTGAGATTTTAATGTGACAGACCATTCAGTCATGAGGGATAAAGGAATGAGCCCTCCGATCAATTATGGGAGGGCCTCCAGACACAAGATAATTGTGTTAGGAAAAGGGCAGACCAGGTAAAAGAATAACGTAATTAAAGAGACAGAGGAATAAACTAACACGGCAGAGATGACCATTCAAGATGGCTGCACCGTGGCCATGCCGGAGGGACTGGCAGGAGCAGTCTTCACAGATGAACAGAAAACAGGTGCGACAGAGCCGTCTTCAGGATCCTACCCGGAGAAGAAGCCCTTAAATTACTGAGAAAATTACAGCGAAGACTTCATAGATGTGGGAGCACCCAAGCAGAGATTTAAAAGAAAAGAAGTTTACCTGATTGACAAAGAAATAAAGGGGCATTCTGGTCAGAAGAGGAATGTGCTTGGAATCAGTGAAGACTCATGCTCGCCATTAACAGCTAAGCCAAGAAACGAGGACGAATGCGACAGGAAGCAGAGTGGAAGGCAGTGCATGCTGGTGGCTGCACACTGTCATAAACACACGAGGCTCTTCTCATTGCTTACTCAGCATATCCTGATATCTGTCACCTCTGTGTCAAGATGACTGCTGCATTTCCAGACTCCCCTGTTTCCACTACATATAATGATCAGAAAGGGCCAAAAAAAAGAAGAGGCACGCCAAACTACTCTCCCAGACATGTTCCGTGACCGGTGAAGGGCCACATGACCACACTGAGGTCCAGAAAAGAAAGAGAGGTGGGTATTTCTGGCTGAGTGCGCTGCTGTTCTTTCTTAGGAGAAGAAAGGAGGAACGGATATCAGGTGGTAGCAGTGGCAGCAGGTGTCCATCATTTTACTTTAGGAGAATCATGAGTCTGGAAGACAGCGTATCAGTGTCAGTTGTAACTATGATCGTAGCCACGTCAGATCGAGGCGTTGTTTTGCCACATGTAAAGAGCACATAAAGTGATGTGAACCACCAAACCCCCGTTCTGAGCAATTATTCCTCTCATTGTAAAAGGCACATCACAAAGGAATTGAGGCAAAAACTAAAATGCTCTGCCTATTTGTGAGGAAGTATTGTATCGATCTATTAGTAATTTGAGGAAGAAGGCTCAAGATGTGGACCATCGTCCATTTGGAGAATGTTCTCTGATGTATTAAGGAGACACACACAGCATGTATTTACTTCAGCAGCAGACATTTTTAGTATAATACCCAAGATTCTGCTCAATTTGTTGTAGCAGAGAGTTTTTCCCCCAAGCAGTTACAGATAAAGTACATAGTGTCGAAACACATTGAAACCAGATTAATATAAGAAATGATGGTGCTGAAAGCACGAGCCTGTTGTGCCGGGAGCCCGTCGCCCTGAGTGACTAAGGAAGTGGCAGTAGAGGGGCTGAGAGGAAGAAGATAATGCCCATATCTGATATGAAGCACGTAGTCCACGAGTCCGCGTCCTCTAACAATCCCATCTTCTTTCTTCATTTCCTGAGCCATCTTGCCAGTGGCAGGGAAGAGAGGCCCTGGCACGCTAGCTGGCTGCCTGCTGAGCAAACCAAGATGATTAATTTTCATTTGCGGAAGCTTGAATTATCTCTGCCCCCCACGTGCAAGCAGGCACAGTCCAGTAATTTCTTATTTCCTCCAACTTCATTTCAACACAGGTCCAGATGAGATTCTGGCTCATACGTCACAATCCCTAAACGGCGGTGTCTTTTTGGAAGCAGTCTGCTTGTGCAAGGTTGATATCCAACGAATATTTCTTATTAATAGTAATAATATTAACCAACACATGCCGAACACATTACTTTGTACTGGGCTTTGATGTGAATGATTTTATTTTACAGACTTTGAAATGGAGGCCTGAAGAGATTATGTACCTTATCTAACATTAATGACATTGGAACTGGGATTTGAACTCAGCTGCCTTATTCCTGTATCCATGACTAGCATGAAATAGAATGATCCCCTCAAACACCCCGTGCTGGGCCTAGGCAAGGGCAGGACTGTTCCTGAACATGAGAGGACAGGCTTGTAAACAGGTATTACAACAGCTCATAAAAACCAGATGACAGGATGACACGTGGGGGAAGTGACAGAGAGCATAAGAAAGACCACACAGGAGGTCAGGCTGTACTCTGTTACCCGGCAAATACGGCAATTTGTCCCTTTCTCATTCTGAGTGGCTCTGAGATATCAGGTGTGATATTTTCCCTCTCTGGGCCTCCATTTTCCCATCTGTAATGTAAGAAGCACAGCCTTGACCATGGACCTGAGTGGTTATAAGGCTGTGTGAATTTGTAACCGTCAAAGTTAGGTCAAGTGGGAATATCTACGGTCATATTCTTGTCTTTATTACTTGGAGTGGTGGAGAGGTGGAGTAGGTCAACTTTGCTTACTTCTACTTTCCAGCTACTGAACTGTCCCTTCATTCTAACACAGGTTACCTTCAGTAACCTTTGCCTGTAGCTTGCAAGGAGGCCTGGGTGTGCTCTGTCAGGACAGGGGACTTTGTTCTTACACCAATGTAAATAACGCTGTTGATGAGATAGATCTGAATTGGTGGTGTGCCTCCAGCATTCTTAGCTCAACCCAGCTTTAGTTTTTAGTTTTTATAGCACATGTTTTAATGAGGATAAATTGGACATTATTAACTGCTTTCTTCAATCAACAGCTATTTTTGAAATTTTTCTGCATATTGGGAGTTGTTCTAGGTCCTGAGGATACAATGGTTAATAAATTTGGCAAATAGCATGCATCCACCAAGGGTCTTATATTCTGGCAACACAGACAATTACTATATATGAATCATCCCATAAATGGGAACCTGAGAAAATAATCCTAAAAATCTTTGAGACTTTTATACAATTTGCATGAGGTTCATACCATCCTTCCCACAATCAGCCTCACTATGCTGCTTGTGGTGCTTTGAGAGGGTCAGATAGCCACTTGGAACTAAGTACCTACACATGCTGCCCTAGCTACCACCGCGTCACTTTCTTACATGAATAATTCCGGCTTTTCCTTAGTATCTAAACGGAAATGTCACTTCTAGAAATAATTTCTTATACTTGTCCACATTGACTGCATACTTCTGTAATTATAGCTTATATCACAGTGTATTAGGGTTTTTTTTGTTTGTTTTTGCTTTTCTTTGAATTTCCAACTTCAGGATGAATCCAAGCCAGACAGACCTTAGATGACAGTCTAATGTTACGAAAAATTGAATTCCAATACATTTTTAACCTAGTTGAAACAGAAGTTCTCTTGGAAATGTGAAAATTAATAAAATTAATGAAGGAGGGAAGAAAAAAATTCAAAGACCTTGTAAGTATTAAAGATCATCAGTACCTAAGAACCAAAGATCAGTGGCTAAGAAGTGCATATAAAAGGAAATTTACATTAAGATCAGAGAAATAACTAAACACTAGTAAGGGTAACTAAAATTAATAATAAATGGATAGATAAAAGAAGAAAAAAGTAAAGTGATGAGAATAACTATTCACATGGACAAAGCACAGTTCTCATCGATTTCCAGTGGTATGTAAAATGGTACTGAAACTTCTGAGAACATTGACATGTTCTTATAAAATTAAACAAAAACTATATGACCCACAACTTGTCCTCCTAACTAGTTTTTTAAGCACTTTGAGTCAGGAGTGCTTAGTGAAATAAACCAAGCACAAAATCTTAAGTACCATGTAGTATCTCTTATATGAGATTGTCAAAATATAAGTGACTGAAAGAATGTAGGAGGAAGGTAGGAAATGGGGAGCTAGACTGTGTGGAATTGAGAGGCGATGTTGAGGGCCCAAGAGGGGAGAAGTGGGGTGGGCGAGGGAACAGGGAAGGGAGGGAGTAGTGATGGTGAAACAGGGCCATGTGTGGGCACCCATTCCCCGGGTTCTACGTAATCAACATGCAAATGAATTTGATGTAAATACATATTAAAATGAAGCCAGAAAATGAAAGAAATACTTGTTGAAAAATATTCATTACACCTTTATCCAGAAGGAGAAACAGTCTAGGGGATCTTCAAAGCACTCACTGTGACAGATTGATAGAATGGAATATACTGTTCAGCCATGAGAGGAGGAACACACTGACCAAAGCAGGCTAGAGTGACGGTGAAGGCATTATGCTACGTGAAAAGAGGCTTAGAAAAATAAATACATAGGGTGTGATTTTATTTATACAAAGCTCTGAGGTAGTCCAAATTAACCTGTAGTGGGGGTACAGGGAGGGGATTCGGGAATGATGTAATGCTTTGTGTTTTGAAAGGGGTTATGGTTAATACGGTACATGCATTTCTCAAGTCTCAGAAAATATATGCTAGCTATTTACGCTTTTTGGTATGTTAATTTCATCTTAAAATATGCAAATAAATACTGCCTTCTATTTAGAAATGCACCCTGAGAAATTACTAGGAAGTTGACTGAGTCTGAAATTTACTTAGAAATGCCTTAGAAAATAAGGTAGATTCCTCTCTTCTGACTTATTTGAAATATGTAAAGCATGATTGCCATTGCAGGAATATTGCATGATGTATTCATTCTGCCATGCCAAACTTCCCCAAATAAAAAGAGAGATTGATTAAAAACAGAAGAATAGATAAATAAATAGACATGAAACAAAGCTTAAAAAGTATAATATCAAAGGTACAATCTAGGTTGTGAGTATATAAAACATCATTATAAAATGTTTAACTTTTTTTTACGTTTGAAAGATGTTATAAGAACCACTGGAAATAATTACACCAAGCCAAAGAAACCAGACACAAAAGAGCACATGCAGTATTATTCCATTTATGTGAAGTTGTAGAACAAGTGAAATGAGTTTACTGGATAAATGGCGATCTGAGCTAGGAAGTGAGGGAACATAAATGGGAATGAGCAACAGGGCACTGCTGGGATGATGGGAATGTTCCGTGCCTAGTTTGGGATATTAATTATGGAGACACGCTCATGTCAAAACTCTCAAATGTTGACTTATGAAGGGTACATTCATTTATAGTGCTTTAACTCTACCTTAAATCTGATTCTGAGTTTTCTTTCTTTTGTATAACTATATATTCTTCCCCAAATCCATGCACAGGTGCGAGTGGGAGTGTGGCATAACTAACACCTACCAATGAAACCTCAACACATGAAGGCTCGAATCATCCTCATGGTTCCTGCATCACCCCTGACTAGCGATCCCATATGTAATTATTGAGGGCCTCCAATCAGGTTCAGGCTGGCCCCTTTTACATAGTCACTTTTCATTCTGGGACACAATACTAAATACTCCAACTTGTGGGAGGGAAATGTGAGTTTAACTGACAGTTCAGAGGTCCTAATCCTTTCATGATCAGCTAGCAGTGGTGCAAAGGACAGCTCAAGGCACATCAACAACAAGGAGATGTATTGGGAAGAAGCCAGGACAAAATTACACCTCCCAGTGGAGATGTACCACTCCCAACCAGTCCCCACTCCTCAACAGAACCTAAAATCAATCAATAAATCCACCTGATCCAATTAACTCCTACAATCTAGTCACCTTTCAAATACATGTGTTTTTGAGGGACATTCAGGATCCAAACCATAACAGCCCTTCATCTCTCCTGTGCCTCACAGAGAAGGATGCCAGCAGTGTTTCGAAGTCAGCCTGTGTGAGCCCTGCCGGGGAACAGGGGCTTGGGAGCTAGTACACGTTGTCTCCTGTTGTGGGATACTGGAAACCCATTGTGGAAACTGCCGCAGGCTTGGAACAGTGTCCTTCAGCAAACCTATGCAATCACACTCGGAGAAAAAAAATCAGCTTTGGACTGGTTCCAAGTCAGGACAACATGCTAAGGCAACACAAAGCCTCAATGACAACTCTCCTCTCTTGGATCTCTTCTCTGGATCAGGTGGGTTTTATTTGAGGACCTCAGATTACAAAGAATGACCTCACTGTTCTACTCGCCGGTCTCCCAACTCTAAAATCTTACTCTTGACTGTAACTCGAAGATCGCAACAAGTCTACGTCACACTCTGGAACCTTCTTTGATAAAGTGCAATGTACAGATTTATTCCCTACTAGGACTCAGTTCCATTTTATCAAATATCTCCCAGGAAAGCAGCAGCTTTATGAGGGTGGGGATACTGACTTGTTCATCTCTCTGGGACTACACACAGCATGAACCATTGGTGTGTTTGCTGAATGAGCATTTATTTTCTGAACACTAGCTACATATATTACCACTATTTAGGGGACAAAATAAAGAGAAGGTGTATTTCTTCTCTCCTTAAGAAGTGCGTTCTCCTGCCATGAAGATAAAGCAGTTCCACATAAAACAATTAAGGAAAGACATGAGCAAGTGCAAACTTGGCTCCCAGCTTTCTGCCAATCGATTTCCCACTCATGTCATGAGACAGAAGAGGCGAGAGGTGATGTGAGCAGGTAGCACTTCTCAGGAGCTCTGCCATGGAGCGAGTGTAATCAGACTTTGCCCAGGTGGGCTGATGTACCTTAATGAGAGGAAAAGGAGAATGTCTTTTAGGCAAAAGGCATTGGATATATGAGGCTTGGTGATGTGTGGTATAGCGTGTGAGAGCCATGCTGGTTATTTTATTTTTTTCTCTTTTCTAATTTTTGATTAGTATGAATTTGTGATACACAAGGTCACAGTAAACTTGAGAATTTTGTGCACATGAATATCTCATGAACTTCCCATTCCCATATATATCTGAAAAATTGGACTTCCAATTTTTGTCCGTGATACTTATTGTGTGGGAAGTTTTGAGGCGGCATTGGTTTCTCATGTAGATCTTCCTTCCTTCTGTATGCCTAAGTTAGGAATGAAGGACAGCTCCAAGACCAGGGAACACGCTCTGCTGCAGAGAAGAATTAGGCCTCTTGTTCTTGGAGAAATCCCTGTGCTGGAATCTGGAGACAGGCACTCTAATCTCAAATATAACAATGACTTTCTGGGTTCCCTACCCTCGTCTGGCATCTGTTCCTCTGAAAATCTTTGGCATGTACAGGATTAGAGTAAATGCTGACTAGGTAGAGGAAATCAGCACGACCTCTTAAAACAATCTGAATTATCGTTTATGCAACTATAACCTTGTCATCTCTTATTAGATTCCTCATCTCAAAGCCATTTCTGATTCCTACTGCTCAGGAATGTGAACTTCTTTGCTTTCCACTTTTAAGTTTTAAATTTTGAGCCTTTAAGCAGAATCTCAGTGCAATCTGAATCTCTCTCAGTCGCAATCTGAAGTCCAGGGTTTGGATGTTTGCCCTTAAGAATCACAAAATCCCTATTTTCTCCTTCCCGGTATTGCCATCTGTGAACTCAGACGTGGGCTACGTACCTCAGCACTCTCATATCCTTTTGGTCATTGCTGCAACTTACATCTTTTTCAAGTACATTTCTCCCAAGTTTGTTATTGAGTTTTCTCTCCAGCCTTAAGACTCTATAGAGATGCTTGTTAGATATTTATTTTTTTTTTCACTCTGGAAGATCATTCATAAATTGAAAATGTTTACTCCCAATTACCTGATGGTTCCCTTTCTACCTGTATCTTCCCTCTTGTGTGAAATATGCTTCTGCCTGGCAAGCCTTGTTCCTGGTCAAAGCTGAATCTAGACCCCAATTCTCCCAGAGAACCTTGTTTGATCCTTCCAGGTAGAGATCCTCTTTCTCACGGTATTACCGTGCGTGTACCGTGGTTACTGCACTATTATGTATTATGGTTATGTTTTTAGGTCTCAGCCTCTTCTGATGTGATGAGTCCTTCTTGAGGTACTGGTTCAGATAGTGCCATTCGCTGAGTTAGTAGGATCCAAACAATTGGTGGAAAAAAGTGTACTCTACTTCCTTCAAGTACTGCCGACCATTTTTTTTTTCTACCACTGGGCTGCATACTTCCTGAAGCAGCAACTCTGTCTTATTCTTCTGTATGGTAAATTCCCAGAGAAATGCCAGATTGTACATAGGAGGCAGTCTGAAAAAAGTGTCCTGAGTCGATGACTGCTACAGGCCTCTTTTACTCTTCTTTACAGAGTTTAATGGGATTATTTCAATTTAACATTGACCATAGCTTGCCTCGTTGTCCAAAAGATAGTAGAACATCAAGACGCACAAGAAAGTAGACTTCCAGAAATGCTTCACGAAGTGGCAAGAGCCATGAGACGAGTGCGTCAGAAGTGAAGGGGATATTTTGAGGAGGACCAATGACAATGTGTTTTTATTGTAATGATTTTTAAATTTTTTTGTTTAAGCATTTACTGTGTTTTTTGATCAAACTTCATATTGCATATGGGTAAATGTGAGCTTTACCCATGAGCGTAATTATCTCTGGGAGACAAGAGAATGGGGGCAGACGTAAGAGAGATCAAGGAATTTTAGAGGTTGAGAAGCCAGAGGTGTGAGCAGAATTAGTGTGGAAGTGAGCCAGGAAGGGATTCTAAACCTGAGAATGCAGAATCAATCAGTCACCCCAATTCTGGGCTCATCCCTCTCCCCTGTTTCAGTGGAACTTGTGGGCCCATGAATACAAGTGACGAGTTATCAGGACAGTGACTTTGAAGAGGCTCAAGTCTATAAAAGCACGCACAAGCAACACAAAACTGCCTAGATAGTCACAGGGCTGGCCTTGGGCATGAGCGCCTCCCTCACCCTCAGATCCCACCTGGTCTTCATACTATTTATACTCTAGATACACAGCAATTTAATAATAGCAATAGTGATGTCGATTGTTCCGTTCGAGTATGAAGTCCCCCTTGAGGCTCATGTGTGGAGGGCTTGATTCCCAGTGCAGCGGTGTTCAGAGGTGAGGCTAAGAGAGGTGACTGGATCACGAGGGCTCTACATACATCAGTGCATTAAGACACTGCTGGGTCCTAATCTGATGGTGTCACTGGGAGGTGATGGAGACAGGAGGTGGAGCCTGGTTGAGCAGACTGGATCATGGAGCGTGCAATCCTGGGGATTATGTCTGGTCCCTGGTCTCCTCTTCTTTTCTCTGCTTCCTGGCAGCCATTTTTCTTCACTCTTTCTTTATAGTAATGTATATTATTTTATATTGCTGTTTCTTTATATTGGTGTTAAGTCAGTGTTTGACATAAATAGACACTTTGATACAATTATTCAATAAAAAATGGATGGTTGAGTTAATGAGTCCAGTAAGGGCCAAGCCTATCATTAGGTGTCTTTAAAAAGTTCAGAAAGAAGAGGCAGAATGAAGACATCTGAGTCATCGGAGAGACTGACTTTCCAACTAGACTAATAGGAACTGGGAAGATGGGGGAAGAGAAGACGCTGAGCTGTCCTAATGGCTCGAGAGTTGCCTTGGGCAGTCAGTAACTCCCACCTTCCCCTCTTTCTTTCTTCCTGATTACCCTCCGACCTCAACGTCCCACACGTATGTCAAGTGAAACGACTGCAAACACCACTCATTCTCCTCCTTTTTCCAACCTAATCGTTCAGATGAGAAGTCTGATTCATCTGCTTCTTTCTGGGTCTGCTGAGTGAACCCACAGCTCCATTTCCCCACTAAAGGGGAGAAATCTAACTTGACGTGAATTGAGGCATAGGGACTGTTCCAGATGACTGGTTTGGAAGATATTTTCTAATCTCACAATAATCCTAGAAGATGTTTATTGTCTATATTATGGTGAATGAATAGGGTCTTAAAGAAGCTAAATAGCTTTCCCAAGATCACAGGGCTGGAGAATGACGTTTGCAGTGAATATGAAGGACTTAAAGACCTTTTCCATAATGTCACACTGCAGCCAGCTCAAGTGTTTCTCTTTTCTTCTTTCTCCAGTATCATGATTCTGGCACTGGGGGCCCACTCACCTCTGCCTCCTAGTGCTTGCATTTCTCTACCACAACTCTATCCCAGAAGATCAGAGCTGTATTTCATTATCTTTCTGCCCCCTAGAAGTATGTGATTCTTCCCTCAGATTCCCATTTTCAGCTCCTTGTCAGATATCCATATGCCTATTCCATAAATGCTCTTAGAAATTGATTGAATTCCATCCCTTCTAGTTACCACACAAGTTAACCTTTCATAGAGTAGGTGGTTACATTTCATGTAAACTATAAGGAAGAGGAAAATCTCCCCTCAACCCATTCTGTTCTGTAAGAACACATTTATGTAGCCCCCAAATGGCCAGATTCCCATCAGGCAGTCTTGCTGTAAGGCAAGAACAACGAACCTATTTCCACGTTCCACCGGTTGGAAGGGATGAAGTTCCCAAGGTCCCTTCCTTCTGTCTTTCGGGTTGGCCTGTTCGAGTCTAGCTGGGGCTAAGTCAGACTCTCTTTCTTCCAGAAACCCAAAGCAGCTTCACCCTACTTCTTACAGCATTCTCCAGATGTTGGAATCCAGAGCTATGCTTGTAAGCAAGCAAACAAACAACAAGCAAATGGGAGCAGCACCAAAGAGTGTAATAATCTTTGCTTCCTGTAAAGCTGGTTTTTGGTACACCTTGTCTTTTCCCTTCCTTCCATATCAAGCCCCACTTTTTCTTTAGCCACTGTGCGCTTTCTCTGTTTTAGAACTCTTGCCCAGGTGCTATGCAGACTCAAGAAAAGACTTAAAACTGCCTGCTGTTCCAGAGATGAAAGGATAAAGCAAGATAAGCCTCATTTCCTAAAGAGGGAAGGAGATGCATGCATCCTGGCTGCCAACTCATTGCAGCATTCAAATAATCCCTGAATTTTTCTGGCAAAAATAAAAGTACCAATTGTCCAAGACAAGAAGTGAGATTCTCACCCTCTTCTAGCTTTTTCTTTTCTTTTCTTTTCTTTTCTTTTCTTTTCTTTTCTTTCCTTTTTTCTTTCTTTCTTTCTTTCTTTCTTTCTTTCTTTCTTTCTTTCTTTTCTCTCTCTCTCTCCTCTCTCTCTCTTTGTGGCCTACAGGAGAGAAATGACTGCAGGATTTAAAAAAAATCTTTAGCTCTCAAAATCATCAAATTTGCTCCAGCAGGGAGGAGGAAAAGCACTGCTGTGTTATGTCCTGCATTGAGAATATTTCTTCAAAGCCTGGGGTGTAGGCTGGAAGCCATGATATTAGACTTTCCAACCTCTAGAACTTTAAGAAATGAATCTCTGTTCTTTATAAATTACCCAATCTCAAGTTGTCCATTGTAACAAAGGAAGACATTGGCGTTGAAAGAAAGTTCTCAGGTAAACTACATAGTCTTCTGCAAGATGACCCTTATTTCAGTGTGGTAAGTGAGGTGCTGGGAAGGGAGTGGGAAGGCTGAAGTATCTTAAATTAAGCTTTTTTTCTTTTTCTTTTCATTCCCCCCCCCCCCCACCCCAGATCTCTGCCCTTATCCTTCTTACCCAAAATTCAGAATCTTAGCACATGACTTCTAGAATCACTGATTTGGTTTGCATGTGTCTCTCAAAGTTCATGTGTTGGAAACTAATTTTCAATGAATAGTGCTAGGAAGGAGGACATTGATGGGGTGATTAAGTCATGAGAGTCTCTGCCTTCATGGGTGGATACTGTTCCTCTCACTGACTGGTCTCAGTGGGATTTATTCATTTTGTGGCTCTGGGAATTGAATCCAGGGCCTTCATAAATCTCAGCACATTTTTATTTATTTATTTTGAGATAACATCTTGCTAAGTCATGAAGCTGGCCAGGCTGGGCTCCAACCTGTGATCCTCTCCTCTTGCCTCAGCCTCTCAGAGTGCTGGACTCACCTATGTGCCCACCAGGCCTGGTGAGGGTTTGTTTTAAAGCAAGTTCAGCCTCCTCTTTCCCATCTGTGTTCTTTTGTCTCGTCTTCATCTGCCATGGAATGATGTAACTAGAAGGCCCTCTCTAGGTGCTGGTACCCCAATATTAGACTTTCCAGCCTCTAAATCTGTAAGGGATGCATTTCTATTCTTTACCAATTACCCATTCTTAAATATTCAGCCGTAACAAATGAAGACACCAGAATTGAGCCAAACTTCATGGGTGGAATGTTCAGTCCTCTTCAAGACTTCCCTCATTTCAGAACTCAGCTAGATTTCAAGTCTCCTGGACATCCTCACACTGATTAGCTGTCTATATACTCAAGAATCCCCACCGCCTCCTTAGATTTAGGAGGGCTGTATCGTATTAATCCAAAGAGGTTATTTCTAAGACCCTCAGTGGGTGCCTGAAACCATGGGTACTGGAAAATGCCGTATGTGCTGTATTTTTCCCTATACATATGTACATATAATGAGGATTACTTTGTAAGCTAGAGAAAATAAAATGTTAATAGCAGCTAATAGAGTAATTATAACAACATACATGGCGCTATTATGTTAATCTTTTTTTGAAAAACATCTTATTGTATGGTTAACCTTAGCAACTTCAGCATGTAATATTTCTTTACCTATTAAATCAAACATCTATCTACTCAGGTAACGGGCTTCCTGGCTTCTCATTCACATATCTGAGCTGCCAGCATCACTACATTTGGGGTTTGAGGTTGTCATTAAATAAAATAAGAATCTCTTAATCAAAAGCCCTGTATCCCATAACACTGGGTCTGATAATAAGACATCAGTCAGCAGTCCCCAAGTGTCCATTCACAAGGGACAGATTTTGTAGAAGACAACTTTTCCATGGACAAGGAAGAAGAGGTGGTGTTGGAGTGACTCAAGCACACAGTACTTACTGTGTGCTCCTAGGAGTGCAGGAAGGAGGGGTACAGGCCAGGCAGTTCTTAGAGTTGCCTTCTCGATGTCTTTCCAAAAGGGGTAAAAGCAACATTGAACAGAGATACATGTATACACGTTCATAGCAGCACAACTAATAATAGCTAAGGGAGATGTCAAAGTACCCATCGACAGACCGATGCATACAGAAATGGTGGTACATGTACACAGTGGGCTACTATTCTTCTATAAAGACAGATAGGGTTGAGGCCTTCGTAGGTCAATGGATGCAACTTGAGACCATCATGCTCAGTCCGGTGAGTTGAACACAGAAGGTTAAATATCAGACAGTTTCGCTAATATGAGAAACACAGAAATCTATAGAACAAATAGGAGTAATAGAAGGAGTTGGGGGAAAGAAGGAGGGGAAGGGATTTTGATTTGGGCGTGAAATATATGTGCACAAAATACTCAAGATCAATGTGAATACTGTGTATCTGTGTATCATACACACACACACACACACACACACACACATATATAGTGAATCACACGCGCATGCGTGCACACACACGCACACACACTGGGGGAAAAAACAAAAGCCAACCGTACTCTTTATTATTGCCCAGTGAGAAAACATACACCCAGATGAGTGGATTCCGCAGTCTTACCTCTTCTCAGACTTCGTCCCTTCGGCCTGAATGGTCTTAGCTGATTCAATGTGCCGTCAAACCAGCGGACAACGCTAGGAACGTAAACACCTGGACGCTCTCTTGGATCCCCTCATCTCAATGAAAAATTTCTTAACCCGCCGAGCCTCAGTTTCCTGAATTGTAGATGAAGGAGTTAGGTGATCGTGTCCTTATGAGCTACATCAAACTCATGATCCTCCTGCTGAACCACTAAAGATTTCTAAGCTTCAATTTTCTCATGTTCAAAAAAGAAGGATAGACTGTGTGATTTTCTAAGGTGTCTTTCTCTGCTAAAAATCCGTGATTTGAGTATCTTATAACCTTCACAAAGTGTAAGAAAAAGTGCATCATTGCTATTTCGTGTACAGATACCAACTTCTAGCTAATTTTTTGCACCTCTTCCATCAATAGGGTGGCAGCTGGCTAAAATCATATCAGAAGTCCCTTACTCGGGTGGATGCCAAAAAGTTTCGACTTTATTTCTGGGGAAATAGAAGAAGTAAAAGGCAGAAAACAGGAATACGTTTTAAAGTCTGTGATACTGACATGTATACTAAAAGTCAGATTTTCAGGGACCACTCTAGATGAAAGCGTGCCTCATTCCTCCCCCCGTGGAGGGTACAACCCTAGGCACTTCATGTGTGGTGCAAAGGGCTGAAACCTTCCTGATCTCCTGCCCCCTTCCCAGCCCCGTGAGAAGCAGGATATGGACCTTGAGAGAAGAGGGGAAAATAAAGACAAGCAAACCCCAGATAAAAAAGTAGGTGGTTAGAGACCCCACCAAAGATTCTCTCAGTCCCAGACACAGCCAGTGACAGGTTGTGAATCTCCCATCTATTAACAGACTTGCACCTGTTAGTCCCTGGCCCCTCTGGCTATTATAAAAAAGTGTCTCCTGATTACTGAGCTAACTCAGAGAGAGAGAGAGAGAGAGAG